>CAUYSK010056539.1:0-119106 GCA_963575035.1 Avahi laniger
TGATTCCATCTTTTGTTGGCCTTTTAAATCAGTGAGGAGTGCTAATCTGTTCTTATTCTAAAATCTGATATACATTCCCATACATTTGGGTCTGTAACCATATTTTTTTTGGTTTGTTTGTTTTTGTTTTTTTTTTGAGACTGTGTTGCCCAGGCTAGAGTGCCGTGGCATCAGCCTAGCTCACAGCAACCTCAGACTCCTGGGCTCAAGCGATCCTCCTGCCTCAGTCTCCCAAGTAGCTGGGACTACAGGCTTGCGCCACCATGCCCGGCTAATTTTTTCTATATATTTTTAGTTGTCCAATTAATTTCTTTCTAATTTTAGTAGAGATGGGGTCTCGCTCTTGCACAGGCTGATTTCGAACTCCTGAGCTCAAACAATCCACCCACCTCGGCCTCCCAGAGAGCTAGGATTGTAGGCGTGAGCCACTTCGCCCGGCCCATGCTGTTTTAAATATTGTATTTCTGTAATATATTTTAATATACTATAGAACTAGCCTTAATTCATTATTTTTCCTGTCAGGAGTTTCTGGCTAGTGCAAATTTATGCCTCCAAGATCATTTGGAAATATTCTTGTCATTCTAAAATGATAATATTTTCATTTTCTTTCAGTTTTAGTTGACTTTGGAGGATTTACAGGAAGTATAAGCATTTTAATAATTATTGTTTTCTTAGTCATGAATAATGTGTATTTATACATTTAGCCAATTATTCCCATATGTGCCTCAGCAGAGTGCTATCTTTTCTTCAAAATGGTTTGGCATATTTAGCATTTGATTTATTTCTAGGCATTTTGTTGCTTCTCTTATGAATGGAAGCTTTTCCTCCACTGTTGTGTTGTATTTTCTTCTCATTCTGTTATCAGAGTTTATGTTTAATGTCTCCTTTTTCTATTTTGGTCTGCCACCTTGCATAGTCTACGTTTTCATTTAGAAAGCATATTTCCATGAGAAATGTATTTGTTGTCCACAATTTTCTTTTGTTTCCTGGGCTAAATCTTGAGCTGGAGTAGATTCTGTATGTTTCACCCGTGTGCTATATTCGTTTCTTTTATGCCTTTTTATTTCCAAAGAGATTTGGCTCTTAGTGCTTCTCCCCATTAAAAAAAAAAATGCTTATCTATTTCAGATGGGCAATTCTGAGCATTCTACTTGCCCTCTAATAGTGTGTGGTTTTTTTTCTTGACTTTTCCCTTAGATTTCCTACCCCATTGCTATTCTTTCTTTAGAATAAAACTTGAGAGGACCTAATCTTGTTCCCCCTCACCCCACATTCTCCTGCAGCTTGGGAAGGGCAGGAGTGTGGCAGAATGGCAGTTCTTGGCAGCTGCAATTGACAATACCGACTTTCCCCCCAAAATGGGTAACTTAGTAAAAAACCCTGTTCTGTGATAATCAGACTCAGAAAGGCACGGAGCAGGGAAGGACGGTTTGCTGTCACAGCACCAACTGCTGAGGATGCCAGTCTGCACGCCCCACCAGTAGGATCATGTTACCTGCCCAGCCAATTAGAGAAG
The DNA here is from genome assembly GCA_963575035.1 of Avahi laniger. NCBI lineage: Eukaryota > Metazoa > Chordata > Mammalia > Primates > Indriidae > Avahi > Avahi laniger. The sequence goes on from CAUYSK010056539.1 coordinate 1,517, forward strand.
ACCTTTGGCTCCTGGTTTCTACCACGTACCTTTACATGACAAAGTAACCGTATTTTCAACTTTCATTAAAGATTTATTTTTTCACCTGATTTGTTTTTTCTCACAAAATACATCTGTGTTACTGCATATATGACATTGAGTGAAGAACATTAAATCTTGTTGAGATGCAGACTTTGTGCAATTAGTCAGCTGCTTTAACTAGTAAAATGACTTTCATACAAAGTAGCATCTCGCGCTTTGCCAATTTAATTTCTTGCCACAGCAAAATTACCAGTCACTCTGCACCGTGCACCTTAAGCATATTCTACACGGATAATCAACGTTGTAAATGTTAAAACTGTGAATATTGAAGGTCTACTGCATCCACCGTAGCTTTCCATACTCTGAAATTGCATAAGTAGGTAAGATGTTTCATGATAACCACTGTAATGATGCTAGTTAAGACCATTTTGTAGATAGAAAAGAGATTTGAAAATAAATTTTATCATTTAAGGCAAAAATCATTATGTATGCAGAAATAGCTATCATATAAATAGAACTTGGCCTTTCTGAGAAACCCCTATTCATAAAATAGACCCTTTTTTCCATATAGTTGTGAGGAAAATATCTAAAATATGGTTTAAGCGTCCAGAGACTAAGTAGAAATGGAGAAAGACAAGACGGGGGAAGTTAGAGAAGATTTAGACTATATTATTTTTTATGGCATTTTTCATTCACAAGCCTGAGGAGACCACTTTTTTCTGATACCTCAACTACTCAGATTTGCACATGGAGCTAAAATATGCCTAGCAAGAAGGATGTAAAGGTCATCAAAGGAGAAAGTCTTCAGAATTCAGCTTACTGCATAGGACCACGGCGTTACCCGTTTTCTATGTCACAAGGAATGAGTTTTGAAATTCCACATCTAAAGGAAATAAAGTATTCCTAAAGGAGATTTTCCAATGTTTCTCTTGGAAATAACACTCCAAGTATTACAGAACAGCGAAGTAGATATTTGAGCAAAGTTCCTACGAGGAAATAGTCAACAGGATAGGACAAGAAGGCACTCAGTAATGTCCTTTGAAACATTCAACAAGAAACAAGTTTAAAGAGGACCATTTCACTTTAGAGGGGCAACCAAATAGTTTTCAAGTCCTGTACACTATGGAGAAACATACTCCAAACTTTGGTGTTATCTTACACTTTGTTCTGCACAAACTCTAATCCAATGTTCCCATATTCTCATAATCCTTCATCGTGTATTACAATAAACATAGATATTATTCAACACAAATGAAGAAAGCCTCTATAAACCTAAAAGAAATGAATGGTTACAAGCTCTGGGATATGTATTCCAAAGCATCCTGTTGCACTGCAGGCAATCTCATTGCTGGAGGAGAAATTACTACATCTCAGCAGGTGCAATTATATCTGGGTGTGATATCCTTGACTAAGTAGACGGTTGTAGTTTTCTGACGTACCAACCTGACAGCTGCTTCTGTGACCTTTAGTTATCTCTGTGCAGTCAACAGTAATGCTATTTCTTTGGCTTCCAGCATTTCCCATGACTGTGCTCACCACTGACAGATCTGCAGGGATATATGTCTTCTTCCACATCAGAATGAAATGATGAATCTTGAAGGAAACCCTCTTGAGTTGACATTTAAACAAGTAATTTGATTTGGGGGAGAGAAATAATTTTAATTTATTGTCATTTTGAATCTGTATCACCCTAGTGAAACTGATAGCAAGGCAAGATAAAGCTTTTCAAAAATATCTATGGCTTGTATAGAAATTATGTATGGAAATGTCCTTACCTGTAAGGGCAAAGTGTACTACATGAAGATGGTTTTATACATATATGCATGTAAATAGGTGTGCATATGTGTGTGTGTATATATACACACATGCTTACATTTATGCACATACATAATGCATATGTGCAAAGAAAAAATAGGAAATATTAACAATTGTTAAGCCTAAGTTCGATATGCAGGAGTTATTTGTATATTTACTTCAATTTTTGAATGCCTAATTTTTTATAATTAAAAATTTAAAAATACTGATGCTTATTTTCAAATTTCAAGGCATATACAATTTGCATTTGGGTTTTTTCCCCTCTTGTGTAAGGCCATAGGATATAGAATGAAGGATATGTATTAAATACCAGGAAAGCAGCCCACCACACCAGTTTGTTTTATTGAAAGAGGCTGCAGGATGGCATGGCAGGACCCAGGATCTTGAAACAGCAGTGAAGCACACCTCCTTCCTTTCCTGCCTCCATGCTTCCTGATTCCGTCTGCTGCCTGCTTCTCTGCAGTCATAGCCAATAACATGCTTCGGATAGAATCGGAACTCTTTTCAACTGGAGTCTCCCATATGTTCATTATAGAAAATGTGTTTGCATTTTCACTGCAACACACCGCACACACTGACACTGCCTGACTGTGAATTTGTAGCTGGGAAAGAAGAGGGACTGGCAGATGAAGTGAAAGAAAGTTGGTGAGACACAGGATTCTAGCCCAAGAGAGTTCCAGAGTTTCACAGGACTTTGAAGCTCTTCTGTTTGGCATAGTTCTCATTATAAAATGCCTGGCTTATTGTTTTTCCCTCCTTCAGGCCCTTTTCCTCATGGACATGCTTATAATTTCATCGGTTACAGCAACACATAAACTTTCTCGGTATGGGACCCTATTTGAGAAAATGTGTCTAATTTCCGGTTGGTCAAAGTCTTTCTTTAAGGTGATTTTCTTTTTTCCTGGGCATTGACTCTTTTGGTTCGTGTTTCACGGATGCCTGTAGAGTCGGTGTCACTGGCATACTCTGATGTAATCCCATATTATGTAGATGAATAAATGGATGGATGGATGGATAGATGGGTGGACAGAGAAAGAGAGAGAGCAGTAACTATATTTTTTTCTTACTTTTGTCTGATCTTCGAGTCTGCTGTTAGAAAACAAATGGGGAAGTTCTAGCGTACAAAAATTATGAGAAAACTTTATTTACTGAATCCACATTTTTGTGCTGTTTCCAATGGACAGCTGCTTGGAGCTTTGTAGCACCTGTCTTCATAAAGTCCATGACCTACCCAAGGTTTCTAACTTCTACTAATCCAGACTAAAACTGCCATATTACGATCAAATTTATTTTGTAATGGATTACTTGAGATTTCCAATTGCCCATTCTATTAGTTTGCTAGGGCTGCCATAAAAAAGTACCACACTTGAGTGGCTTAAAACAACAGAAATGTATTCTTTCACATTTCTGGAGAGTAGAAGTCTGAAATCAAGGTTTCAGGAGGGCTCTGCTCCCTCTGAAGGTTCTAGGAAAGAATTCTTCCTTGCCTCTTCCTAGCTTCTGGTGGTTGCTAGAAAACCTTTGGGCTGCTTGGTTTGCAAATGCTTCATTCCAATGTCTGCCTCCACCTTCACATAGCCATCTTCCCTCCGCACGGATCTCTGCGTCTTCACATGGCCTTTTTGTAAGGGCACTAGTCATTGGATTCAGGACTCACCCTAACGACTTCATCTTAACTATATCTGCAAAGACCCTATCTCCAAATAAGGTTGCATTCCTGGGTTCCGAGTGAGCAAGAATTTTGGAGAGACAATATTCAACCTCCTGCACACACCAAGAAATAAATATATCTTTCTGGTATATGGGTTTCTATTTTGAAGAATTCAGAATAAATTCTCTTGTACTTAAGATTTTTGAAAAAATATGTTTTTCCTTTTTTTCAGCTAAGAAGATATTTCCTTTATTTTTTCTCATCTTGTCATTCTCCAGATTGAATTTCTAAATTTCATTTCAGTTGTGAAAGATCTAGAATGTTTCCAAGAGGAGTGCCATTAATTCTGATTGTTCCTTCAGAAATAAAATGTATGAACTGACTCACATGACACCTTGGAATTTATGGGGCCAGTTTCACCCCTGTGCTCTCCTCTATGGATGCTGGAAACAAACCACACCAGGTTCTGGTTATTAATATTAGCCGAGCTCTGCATCCTCAGGCCTCCCTGCCTCTCTTCACGCTGTCCCTTCCACTTGTAATGGAAATAATTTAATCAAAATCTGATCCATTCTTCAATCACCCAGCTAAAAGGCTTTTTCTCCCCTTAGTCTTCTCTTCCCTATTCAATCTCCCCCAGGATAGAATTTATTTCCCTGTTCTCTACCTTCCTGTATTGACGAGGTTTGTCTTTGACCTCAGTTTCTTTGCCTTTAGCACTCAGCGCCACCATTCTCTACCTATGTGACTTTAGAGAATTTGCATAACCTTTCTCGGGCCTTGGCAAACCAGTGATCATAATATACACTTCTATGTAAATTGCTTAACATAATGCTTGGCACAAAATAAGAAGTCAAAAAATGTTAGTTCTCCTTTGTAATCATTTTCTTCTTTGTCCTGTGGTTATTTGTGAACAAATGTGCATGTCTCACTAGGTGAGAAACTATTGGAAGCCAGGGGCTGTGTTTTATCTATTTTAGCATGCCGTATGCCATTGAGTACATGCTTGTTATGTAGCTGTGCTCAGTATATTTTTGCAGATTTGATAGAGAAAGGAACCCTTCTCGGATTCTGTTTGAATTCTTAACTAATATGACAAGCTTTCTCCTGTTCTCTAATGGAGTTCTGGTAGAAAACTTTTTCCTCTGCACAGATTTCACATGAGACAAATGCATCAAATATTTTATGTATTTTTTGATATGTGCATAGTAGAATGAAATAATTATGATGCCAATAGATATACATTTTTATTTATTGGACACTTAATACCTCATTGGCACAGATAATACATTATCTCAATTTCTCATCTTCATAAGAATCATGAGATACTTTTGCTATTATTCTAGGTTTACAGAAAAGGAAATGAAACTCAGAGATGTTAAACTAGCTAAGACATGAAGGCCACAGTTATAACATGGGACAAGACTTAAATCTGAGCCAAGTTTAAGCTGGCTCTAAAGTCCTTAATCTTTCCTCTCCATTGTGTTGCCTTCTTTATTTTTTTATTATAACCTTACAAAAAAACTTGAGAAGTAGGAAGAATCATCTATTATAATTCCAACATCTCATCACAATTGCTGTCTTCATTTTGCATATTACCTTCTAGTCTTCTTCATTAGCCAGCCTGTTTGATACAATTGACAACACAGTACACACACCATGTTGTGACTTGCTTGTTTCACTCTCCCAAGTGCTTTTGCACCATGTATTTGTCCTATATCATGTACCTGTTATCACCATGTTCCTTTTTCTTAAGGTGACAGGTAAAGCGTGTAGTCAATCAAATAAAGACTTTGGTGTGTTGTTCATACTCTATTGACCTAATTTAGAAGATTTTATTTATTTTTTTCTTTCAGGAAAGAAGAATTCAGAGAACTCAGGGAGGTTACAAAGGAGAACATAGCCATGTCTGGAGATAAGATGATTTTTACTCTGAGTTTAGAAGGGATAATTTCCTGTCATTGTCTGAATAATATTTCACCTCTTAAACATTCCTGGGCTTTACTCTCTACCGAAAAGCCAAAACTAAACAAAACTATCACATAGCTTGCATGCACAAACACACATACATATTAGAGACACACAGAGAGAGAGTGACAGAGAGAGAATGCAAAGATTTCAACGAAATTTAAAAGGAAAAAGTAGTAACTGCTGAATCTATTGGGGTATCTCTATTCTCAATTAAACAGCAATAGAAAGTATCAGACTCCCAAAAGGAGGAGAAAATCTTAACCTCCATGTCAGGTAATTTACTGAATTTTATTTTGTGACTTATATTCACTACTGTGAAAAAAATTCAGGAAGATTGAGTGCTGTATGCATTTTTCCTTTTTCCATGACAAGAGCTTGGTTAGACCTTTGATTCAGGGGCAGTTGAAAGGTCTAAATCACATTTGCTAAAAGCCTAAATTCAAGGAAGGCATTGTCCCAGGAGACCTAGAGAGAGAGAGAGCTCTTAGTGGAGGGAAGAAGAGAGGGATGAAATCCAGATGATGAAAAGAGAGGGACAGGAAGGAGAGGAAACAGGAAAGGAAATAGGATTGGAAGAGGAAGGGAAAGAGAGCAGTTTAGCATTTGTGGTTCTCTCTTTTCTTTTGAGTGGCTCCTGTCATCAAAGATCAATAAATATTCTCTTTTGTCCCTAAGTGTATTTGTGGTTGTATAGAGATCATAACCACCCACTCTTAGGGACTTCCGGTGGGCACTATTAATATTTTCCACATGCATACTGTGCCTTCCAGCTGAGCTCTTGTCATACCCTCTGCACTCCTGTCCTCTGGAGGGACAACCACACCCAAACTTTACTTTTCAGGAACACTTTTGAGCTATCATTTGTCCTTCACAATCATCTTTAACCCTTTATTCACAATTACGACAAACTATTGTCAGTCGCGTTCCATAGCTGACTACACATATTTATGCACACATATTTTTAATTTAACTTGATTAGTTTTGTGACAATTGCATACTCATAATATATTTAAGCAAAACAGAAAATTACAAAGCACAGAGTGAGAAATTTACCAATAGTCCAACCTCCTGAAAATTACTATGTTTAATATTAAGGGAACATCACTCTGAATATGAGTGTGATTCTAGAGAAAAATGAATAAGAGGAGAGAGAGGCAGACACAGTTTTTCAGAACAGAGGTTGATCTATACACAGCATTTAAAAAATAATTTATATCAAATTTAATTTTGCTGCAATATAGTGGAAGAAAATAACCCAATTAAAAGTGGAGTAATTGCTTAAATTCTCAAAATTATTTCTTTATCACCACTGATATGAGTTCCCAAAAACATCTCTGTAAGGTTAAGAAAAACGATTATGAAAAACAATTAGGATGGAGTCATATCATGAATATTTTAACTTTATGTTTTTAGACAAGGTAAAATTAGTTCTTGCTGTGAAAAATTAGGAATTTAGCAGATATACCGTATCTCTTACTTTTCTCTATCCTCTTCATTATTTCATCATTCAATTTTTTGGTTGTCAGAGTTAATAATATTTGCTTCCTTTTCTGTAACTATAATATCCATAATTGTTTGGACTTCAAATATTTTTGCAGCCACGATTCTTTCTCTTGTCATGCGCAACCAGGTCAGCATTCTCTGTCCCCTGAACAGCTTAACTGAGGTACAATTCATATACCATACAATTTACCTATTTCAGGTGTACAGTTCAATGGCTTTTAGCATATTCACAGAATTGTGCAGCCATCATTAATCTCTAAAATATATTTATCATCTCCCAAAGGAACTCACTACCCTTACCAATCACTCCCCCTCCTGGCTCCTTCTCCCAGGCCCAGTGTCCTTCCTGTGCATTAGTTGGGAGGTGGGAAAGTGAGAAGGGAAATGAAGGGAGTCAACATAGAGTGTGTTATCAAGAGAGTTCCACCAGGAGTGAGTAGAATTAAATTCCTCCAGGGAAAATCTGGAATCTAGTTCACAGTACATGCTCAAAGACAGCCAGTCAAAGTGCAAAGAAGCCGGGATATTTAGACACCAACTTTTGTGAGCCAATGATGAAGGCTGCTCCTGGAGGTTTTCCTCCCTTGTATTTCAGGCCTGCCATGCATGGGCAGAGTGACGTTTCATGGTTAGGAGAAAACCTCAAGGCACGAAGATGCAGATATGGGCAGTCAGAAGTGATTCTCCTGCAAGCGCAAATATCCATAGAAGATGTGAGAACCCAGAAGTTTCTTCTCCCACTGTGGCCTCGTGGAGGTTATTATTTCTCCTTGCTCTCTTTTTACCTTACTCTTGAAATTTTAAATTTTAGTATTGTTTATCATGATATTACTTACTTCCTTTTTGCAATATTGCCACACTTTCTTGGGAATGGTTGTCCTGGATTGGTCTTTACCTGCAGTCAGGTCGTATACTCACTATAATTAGCTGAAATTCTTTCTTTCTACTGTGTGGTTACACTATTTTCTGGTGGATCATCATTTTTTTTCTTTTAAAATCATTTTTCTTTGGTTATTTTAATCAATCTCTTGGAAAAGGATTTGCAAGCTGACATATATGGAATCGTATTACCTAAAAGTTTTTAATAGTAGATTAATGTTTGCATTAGTTACTCAGTAGTACCAAGGTAATTTGCAAATAGATATGTTAATAGAATGTCATGGTTGAAAAGGTCTTACAAAAAGTCAGATACATTTTTCTCTGTGTCAACATTGTTCAAAAGAAATATAACATAAGCTACAAGTATAAGCTACATATGTAATTTTAATTCTCCAGTAGACACAATAAAAATATTTTTAAAAAAACAGGTGAAATTAATGTTAGTAATATATTTTATTTAACTCAATATATCAAAAATATTTCAACATGTAATTGACATGAAAATTATTAATCAGATAGTTTATATTCTTTTTGTTAACTAATTCTTCAATATTGGGTGTGTATTTTAAATTTACAAAATATTTCTATTCAGCCTATTTACCTTTTTATAGCTACATGTCGATAGTGGCTATTATAACGAACTGCATAGCTTTGTGTAATAGAAATTTGCATCTTTAACTCTTAAAGTTACCTTAAATATTATTCTTAATCTTAATTATCACACTTTGAAAGAAAACATATTGAGAGAGGTTCAGCAATGTGTCCAATGACAGGAAGAGTCTGGGACGTTATTTCCCAAGTTTCCTCAACCCTGGATTAGTGCCTTTTCCGTATTTGCTTCTTTTTTGTGGTAAATACTGCTGATTGCCTATCACATGTCCATTTTCTCCTTGTTTTTAAGAACTAAATCATAATATTGGGGAGAAAGGCAGTAATATGCTCAGCCCAAAACCTGTATTTCAAAGACTCCTTTGTTCATAGGGCTGTTCCTGAGACACAGTCTGGCCAATGAGCTAAAAGCAGAAATATGAGGGAGATTTCAGAGTAAGCTTCACTTTTCTAAAATAATGCCTCATCCCTTGTTCTTTATTGTTTTCTTCTTCTACTGGACTGAAATGCAAATATGAGCCTGGAAGTGAGATCACGATCACATGACACTCAAGACGGCCATGAGAGTAAAAGTCACACTTTTCAAATGACAGATAAGAAAATGGAAAGAGTGTTGATGACATCGTGGCGGTGGTGTCATAACTATACTGTATAAGCCCTTGTATGATAAACTCACTGCAGTGATATGCAGCAGAATGTAATTCTTGACTGATACTCTCACTTCAAACATCACGAAATCATTTCAAGATCAATAGACTTTTCCTCACTGAGTGTGATTAATTTTTTTTTTAAATCAGCTAAACACTGACAATGCTCACTAGGCCAGTATTTACTAGTAAACTTGCCAAATACAGGAAGAAAAAAAATTTTTTAAAAAGAGAAAGATGTATTATTTTACCTTTGTATCGTAGGTAGTCCCATGAAGAATTTTTTAAAAATCCTTTATATTGCTGAACAGTTTACTAGAATAAAATATGTTTATGTCATAGCAGTGGTATGGTATTATGTTCATGTATGTCAACACCTGTTAAAATGAATAAAGAGCTATCTTCTGGGTTGATGATATACGTATTAGTAGTTATACTGGTTCTTTTCATGGTTTTCTCACAAACAATCTTTGGGCAATTCAGGTAGCTTCTTTGTAACTCAGTTTCCTCATCTATAAAGCAAAAGATTAAGGTAGTGGAATCCTGAATTCCTTTGCAGCTCCAGCATTCTACAACTCTATGAAAGCATTTCTTCCAGGAGATAGGATTCGCAGCCTGATTTCATTTGATGTTTGGCCTTTGGATCTGTGCTTTAAATCGTTAGATTAAATTTTTGACAGTGATAACTCTTGAACATCCGCCATTTGAAACTCTGACAACATTCCCTCTGCAACAGAACCTACCCTTTTAGAGGACTCATCTTATTCAGTATTGCATAAAGCACCTTCATAAAATTTCACGTGAAAAGGATTTCAAGGAAACCAGATTTAGTATCTATGTTCTCTCTCAAAGATTCTGGGAAATAATTTTCAGTGAGCTAAGAAAACAGGGACTATTCATATAATTTAACATTGTGTGTTTGTGTGTGTGTGTGTGTGTGTGTGTGTGTTTGTGTGTTTTAAAATACTTGTCTTATTTTTTTAGTTCTATTTACTATTGGGAATTATTAAAAATTCTACCTTTTTTCATTTGCTCTTAAAAAACTCCAAGAGTCTTATCCCAGTTCTGAAAACTCTTGGCTAAATACTGGTGCTATTTTCAACTTATAGTAACTGGCAACCTCACATGTTGTAAAGTTCAAGAAGAGCAGAAATTCAGCTTCCAAATACGCCACTCTGTTAGCAGGTTTGAATGAACAGGAAGCAGACAATAGAAGGGAAATGTCTAGAACCTGAACACTTCTTTCCTGTAGCGAGCAGACTCATAGGAAGACTAGCTTCCAAATCTCATCTTTCAGATAAATAGGTAGGGATAGATGGTACCCAGTTCTAATCATTCTTCTTCTTTGCAAAAGAATGTCTTCTGTTAAATCTCTGCTTTTAAGTACCATTTATTGTAATGTTGTTGTTACCAAAAAGCATGTATTCTACCTCACAATATGCCTACAAGCCATGATTCCAAGGAGATTGTGTTGCCTAATGGTTAAGGGTGCAAGGGTAGTAGAAAAACAGATCTAGCATGTTGAGAAAATACTCACTCCTTACTAAGCCTTATTTTCCAGTTTGTAAAATGAGAATAAGAGTCTCTACTCACAGGATAATTGTGATGACTGTGTGAGATACTACCTTGAAAAGTGCACAGTTACTCTTTGTACGTGGTCAATATTCAATAACTGATAATTATATGTTACTATTATGATTACCATCATCATTATTGTTTGAAGTAGCAATATTATGCATAGCACTATTCCTCAGAATAGTTTTCCTTGGGGATATCATTAAATATCTTCCTCTCTGCCTCATCAAGTACTTCCTCTCTTCTGTTACATAAACTAGGTATATTTCTAGAATCATTCAATAAATTTAATTGTAGTGTTTTTGCTGGTTTCCTGAAATAGACCAACCAGGATCCTTGAGAGCAAAACTAAGGTCATATTCATCATTGCGTTTTCAATGCCTATGACATAAATGTTCATTGAAAAGATCACTTTTGGGTGATATGCAATAGTAATGCTTTCTGATGGCAGTCGCCTGCATTTTTACTCTATTTCGTTAAAAAAAAAACCCTATGATCCTAATGTAACAAAATATTAAATGAGACTCTTTCATTATCTTAGAACTGAGGCAAATCTTTAAATTAAGAATAATACATGCCAAGTATCTCCTCATTCTAAAGAAAACAACTAAAAATTCTAAATCCTAAATCCTTGAAGTATTTATTAAAAGCAGCAAATCTGGCACTGTGACCCCTGCAACTTATGTGTTCAGCCTCTGTAAGAGACACATACAGAGAATTTGGGGAATGGAGTGAGAGAACTATGGCGTGAGCACTCCCAGTTGGAGGCGGGTCCACCCCTCCACGAGCCAGGGAAAGGTCCGCAAGAGAACTGCTTGTGGAAATTGGTGTTGGCAAGAAGGTGAAGCTGGCATCTCATGTCCCAACAGGCATCTGCTTAAACTATTGACTTGCCGTGTTTTCCTCTGTCTGATGTGAGACAATGAGAGAAAAAAGAAACTGGTGATCAACTGAAAGGTGAAGTGAGGAAGATGACCAAGAAGAAACTCCATTCTTACCTTCTCACAAGACAAAATGTGAGAGTTCCCAGGGGCCCCTAGAAAGCAGCCCATTTCGAGCCACCTTGCTGACCCCCACTCAGGGCAACTCTAATAGTAACAATTGAGTGTAGGGAGTTTCTCAGGGCTGTGGAGTCAAAGAGGGTACCTGAAGGGATCAGCTGTAAAACATACTCAGGAGAGGAACCTGCGAAGGGAGCAAATGTTCTGAAGACCCCAGGCTGCTGAGGTCAGGAGAAGCCAGCATAGGGATACTGCCCCAAAGATGGTGCCCAGTGAGTGCAAGAACTTTCGCTTTTTGCTTGAATCCTCCCTCTCTAACCCCTGACTTCAGAGGACTAGGCAGAAAGAAAGGGAAGTGGGGTCAGGCCGAGTGGCTAACATCTGTTATCCTAGCACTTTGGGAGGCTGAGGCAGGAGGATAGCTTGAAACCAGGAGTTCGAGACCAACCTGAGGATGAGTTTGAGACCAGCCTGAGCAAGAGCGAGACCTCGTCTCTACAAAAAGTAGAAAAATTAGCCAGGCGTGGTGACCTGTAGCCCCAGCCCCAGCTACTTGGAAGGCTGAGGCAGGAGGATAGCCTGGGCCCAGGAGTTGGAGATTGCAGTGACCTATGATAAAGCCACTGTACTCTAGCCCAGGTGATAGAGCAAGACTTTGTCTCAAAAAATTTTTAAAAATTTTAAAAAAGGGAAGAGATCTAGCAGCCAAATGGCATGGAGGAGAGAATCCTTGAATTGGACAAAAGATGGAAATATTAAGACTGGACTGAAGTTTTTTCACACAGTATTTTTAATAAAAATACCAACGTGTGACCATTCTTACACCAGGAGTTTTCGGTTCTTTATGGAACATGTGCCAGATGTTATCAAGGGTTATGAAAAGGAAATTCAAAAGAGCAAGCAGAAAGGTAGTGACGAAAGAAAAAAATAAACACCTTCCCTATGTACTTCTATGTGATTGGGGCTGTTTATTATGCCAATTGCACCCACAACCCTGTAAAAGAGGGGAGAATGGACAGAGCTCTGAAGGTAGCCAGGTGGGCGGGCGGCTCAGAGAAGCTCAGCTGTTAAATCCACCTCTTGCCTTTGCAAGGTGAGTTAACCGATGACGCTGACGTGGGGCACTGCTGCCCCTGCGCCCCTCGCTCTTTCCACTGCACCCCACCTCCCCACAACGTGGGTTTCCGTTTACATTGCTCTTAAAATTAACAAAGCACTTGGGTGAACCACTGCCTTGCCGAGGATGTTTAGGCTGAAGAAAATTCTGTTTAACAAGGTGTCAAAACAACCATTAAAGATGTTTCTAAGAGCATTATCTTAGCACTGCAGGGAGTCAGCGTGATGCGCAGAAAAAGCAGGATTGGCAATCCGGAGGCTTACTGTCTGGTCAGAGCTCATGGAGGAGCTTTGAAAAAGGAGAGTGGCATTTGGAGTCAGATTGAGATTCAAATTCTGGCTCTGCTATTTAGCAGCTGTGTGACCCAAGGCACGATTCTTAACCTCTTTAATCCTCAATTTCTTCATGCATAAAATGGGAAAATGCCACCTACTTCCTAGGATTGCTGAGAGGAATAATGAGATAACATAAAGGCCTGGGAATGTGTCTGGAACCCAACAGGGGTCTGAATAAGTATGAGCTTTATCAAATCACCCATCAATACATTTTCTGCTCTGCCGAGTACGAGAACTCTCCTGATGATGAAATACAACAATATGTATGAAAAAAACCCTTTAAAGTGAAAGTTCCTTTGAAATATTTATTTTTCTTATTTTCTTCCGGGGTGATATCTCTCTTTGAACTATGGGAGTGCTGAGTAAAGGTGAGATGGGAAAATTCCTTCTTGCCTTTTTAGAAAACAAATTCTAATTTCTTAGAACTGATTTGCTCTACGTTTCTTAAACTATAGTTACTTTTATTAGTATTTTTATATATACCATTTCTCTCAATTACAAAAAACATACATATTCGTTATAGAAAATGTGGAAAACATTACAAAATATTTGCTTTCAGTTTTTTCTAGACAAGAACATTGTTAAGAATTTGGCTTATTATGTATATGTATATTTTTATGTCCTGTATTTTAAATTTAATGCTATACAATAGCATTTTTTAATTTATTGTTTTTATTTCAGCATATTACTGGGCTATAAATGTTTAGGTTACATACATTGCCTTTGCCCCACCTGAGTCAGAGCATTTTTTAATTAATCATTTGAAAAGTGGTTGAATATATGAGTTAACAAACAATAACAAGAAGAATTTTAATTCATTAACAAGAAATAGAGAATGTAATTGTTTCTTAAAGTTGTTTGTTATCATGAACTATAACATAGCCACAGAAGACAATGTGAAATGTATCTGTACAGTTTATGGAAATACAAGAAACCAAACGCCTGGGTAGCCATTGTGCAGATTTAGGAATAAAATATTTCTAGTTCTTTAGAGGCTCAGTTGGGCATTTTCTCTCCATTTCATCTTTGTTTCCACATACCCCAAAGTAACCTCTACCCTCAAGTGTGAAACTCAAAATGCATAACTGTTGTGGCATGTCACCTGTCACTGCCAAAGGTGATTTTCCCCACTCAGGGTCCCAGAGGCCAGCAGGCACCAGAGCAGAGGAACTGTTCCTCTATTACCTTTGTCTTTTGATTTTGTTTATGGTGTTCTTTCTCATGTCTCTTATTTAAACTTTATATTTAATTGAATTTATCAACTTTTTCTTTTATTGTCTGTGATTTTTTTGTTTTTTGAGGTTTTTGTTTTTTTTTTTTTTTGGTATAGCTAGAAAGGTTTTCTCTACATCTAGGTTGTTCTAGATTATAAAGGAATCCATTGATGTTTTCTTGTAGTGTTTTTATGGTTTCATCTTCTGCATTTAGATCTCTGATCAATTAGTAATTCATTATGCTATATGGTATGAGGTATAAGTCTATTTTTCTTTGCTTTTCAATAATTCGAGATGGCATTGTCATTAACACTAAATAGAATGAGTCCATTTTTATATCTTCTTTTATGTTCATTATGTTTGTCTATTCATGCACTAATAATGTGCTGTTTTAATTATAGAGTCTTTAGAGTATTTTTTTCATTTTGAGACAAAGTCTCACTCTGTCTCCCACACTGGAGTACAGTGGCCCAATCATAGCTCACTGCAGCCTTGAACTCCTGGGCTCAAGCCATCCTCCTGCCTCTCAAAGTGCTAGGATTACAGGTGTGAGCCACCATGGCTGGCCTAGATTATGTTTTAATATTTAGTAGGGTTAATTAACCTCATTGTCCCCTCATTCTTTTTCGAGGTTTTTTAAACAGATTTTTCAAGTTTATTTTCCATGCAAACTTTATAATTGACTTGTTTAGCCCCCAAACAAATATTTGTTTGTGTTACATTGAGATTGAATTAAATTTTTATATTAACTTGGGGAGATGTCCACAACAAACAGGATAAGTCTTTCTATTTATCAAGGATAGTTTTGTGTCTTTCAAAGATATTTTAAGTTTATCTCTTATAGATTTTGTCTATTTCATGATGACTTCATTTCTAAGAATTTTGTCACTATTATGCTGTAGGATTTTTCTTCTATTATATCTTCTAAATAATGGTTACTAAGGCTACATACTAAGGCTACAGTACATACTAAGGCTACATACTAAGGCTACAGTTTTTTTGTTAATTTTACAGTTTACTACTAACTGATTTATTTATTGTTTGTACTAGTTATATCATTTATTCTTAAGGATTTTCCAAGTATACTTGTCATATCATGTACAAAGATAGTTTTATCTCTTTTCCAATTCCTACACATCTAATATTTTACACAGTAGTAAAGGTAGTCAGCATCTTTGCTTTTTTTATGACTTTAGGAAAATGTTTCTAGATTTTTCCCATTAAATTAGATGCTGGGTATACAATTGGTAAAGTTGGCATACACACACATACATGCACACATGCACACAAGTCTGTATGCCAATCTTAGATGTATATAAATGCAGACATTAAAATGAAATATCAAATGGAATCCAAAAACACACTGGTAAATAATGCACTGTGAACAAGTAGATTTTTCTATAAGTATAGGAATAATGCAGATATAGAAATTCCTATATTTACCATATTTATGGTTAAAAAAGAAATGTGATTATCTCTCTAGATGCTGACAAAAAATCCAATAAAATTCAATAAAAATTCCTGATTAAAAAATGCTTGATAAAAATAGAAATTTATGAATACTACAATAACATGATTAACATATCTATACATATAATTATATTCATATCTAGGTAGAAGGATAGATAAATAGAGAAATAAAACTGAGTTCTAAATGGGGAAATGCTAGTCTCAATGGAGAAATGCTATGGGCGTTTTCCTGATGTCAAGAATTATTGTTGGAAGAGTGCAATGCACACCACCCGAAGGATGGACATATTTTAAACTCGGACTTAGGGGGCAAGGGAAACATACGTACCCTAAACACCTGTACCCCTATAATAAGCTGAAATGAAAAAAAAAAAGAAGAAAAGGAAAGTTAAAGCTATTAATGGTTTTGAACCTGGTAACCAGGATGAACATAGAGCCAGTAACTGATATGTGGAAGTTAGAGCGTAGAACAAGTTTAGTTTTTGGTGTATCTGTTCCTCAGAGTGGGTGATTAATTCTCATTTAGAACTTTAATTATGAGGTGATTTCTAAAAGGCAGTTATGACAATGGATTGGAGATAAAAAGCAATGTAATGAATAGAATCATCTGCATAGTGCCAATAGTTAAACCCATGAAAATAGACGAAATTGCAAAGTGTATACAGAATGTAAATGTCAGAAGGAAAATCTTTCAGAGTCAGGAGAATAAAGAGAACTGAGATAAAAAAGGAAAGAAAGAAAGAAAGAAAGAAAGAAAGAAAGAAAGAAAGAAAGAAAGAAAGAAAGAAAGAAAGAAAGAAAGAAAACAAACAGATTAGTTATTTCCAGGGTTAGAGATGAGGGAAAGTCTGTTGTCAGCCGTAAAGGAGTAGTATGAGAGAGATCTTTGTGGTGACAGGATAGTTCCATATTTTGATTCTTGGTAGTAGTTCCATGAATCTACACAGGGGATAAAATGGCATAAAACCATACACACAGGGCCGGGCGCGGTGGCTCACGCCTGTAATCCTAGTTCTCTGGGAGGCCGAGGCGGGCGGATTGTTTGAGCTCAGGAGTTTGAGACCAGCCTGAGCAAGAGCGAGACCCCGTCTCTACCAAAAATAAAAGGAAATTAATTGGACAGCTAAAAATATATAGAAAAAAAATTAGCCGGGCATGGTGGCACATGCCTGTAGTCCCAGCTACTCGGGAGGCTGAGGCAGGAGGATCGCTTGAGCCCAGGAGTGTGAGGTTGCTGTGAGCTAGGCTGACGCCACGGAACTCTAGCCTGGGCAACACAGTGGGACTCTGTCTCAAAAAAAAAAAAAAAAAAGATTAACAAGATTGGCAGAATTTATCCCTGAAATAGGAATTTCCTTCCAAATTATCCCTGTAAAAATTACTACAGATGTACGTAATACATCTGTAATGTATGATGTATATGTGCTATTATCCCTATTACAAGAAGTAGTTTTCCTCAATCTTTCTATCATGCTCTTGTGTTGCCTAAAGAGATTGGCACCCGCTGGTGCCCTTCCTCTTCATCCTACTGCTCTCAGAAGCCCCGTGCTCCAGGTAACCACTCTTCCTCCTTGGCCAGGTTCTCTCTGTATCTTCCTGACTCACCTATGGTCCCCACACTCCTTCTACTCACTCTGTATGGTTTTAGACAGAGAGATGAAATAAACATCCTTGCCCTCCAGCTTCGTGCCATCCACAGGAGACGGCAGGCAACGATGCCCAGATCAGACGTTCAATTCAACACAGATCATCCTGGCCACTCCTCAGCGTCTCCTCTCGCTCCTCCCTCAGCTCACTCTTCAAGTTTGCAATTTTTCTCCTATACCCCTTCCCTTTCTCTAAATGCTATTTTTCCCACACATCACTGAAAACATTTTGCTAATGAGAAAGAGCTTCCCTTGGAGACATTATATTAAACAAAAGATATTTGATGATGAAATCATTTTAAAATTTTACATCATTTTTTTAAGGTAAGTACAGTACCACTTGGACTTTGAAGAAAGAAAATATTAATAGTTGGCCAGGTACAGTGGCTCATGCCTGTAATCCCAGCACTTTGGGAGGCCAAAGTGGGAGGATTGCTTAAGGCCAGGAGTTTAAGGCCAGCATAGTGAGACCCTCTCAGTGCAAAAAAAAATTTTTTTTTGAAGATAGTTGACTTCTTGGTTTTGTTTTATTTTATGGGGTAATCAAGACAGCTTTTAAATTACACCAAAATAAAGAAGAGGGATAAATGAGAGAGCAATGTATGTTTCATCCTATATATGTTTTCTGACAGTCAAACAGCTAAAGCAGTCTTTCCTATTTCCCTCCTGACTGTAGTGGAAAACACATGTTGTTGTTAAGACAGATATTTATATATATATATGGCAAAGCGAGAAATTTAAGTGGAGACTATGTAGGAACTAATTCAGCATGAATTATTGGTTAATACCTGAGGGGGAAAAAACACTAGGAAGACCATGAAATCAGACCATGTGGGAAGGCTGTCTGTAAATTAATATTTTAATTCATTTAGCCAAAAAAAATGACAAAATATTACAATGTAAATGGAGACCTTTTCCTATTGAAAAATAAAAATAGCTCTCCAAGTGAGCAGAAAAGGAATAGAGAACACTTAAAAAGGTTATATTACTGTATAACAAATCAATCTTTATTTATACATCCAAATGAAAGAAAAAATAGCAGCACATCAGTCCAGAGTGGCCAACCAAATATATCACTAGTATCAGACTTTAGAATATATGTAAGTCATTCATTTCAACAGGGATCAGGGTTCTATTCTTGGAATTCAACAGATTTCAAACCAGATAATCAATTAACCAGGAAATATTTAGCATGCTCCTGTTATGTACAGAACACTCAATACAGTGTCTTGGGGGTGGCAAAGACTTGGCACCTCATGGTATAGTTTAGATAGTCCCTCACATTTATATAACGCCTTTTCCAAAATGAATTTTTTTCCTGTTCATTCACATATTCATCCATTTGATGAGTCATTCTCGAAAACCTACTATATGCCACGCGCTGCTCTGGCCCTTGGGATACTTTGGTAAACAAACAGATAAAAAGCTCTGCCTTCTTCTCACTCCTATGGAGCTTCAATTTAGGTTAGAGGATGGCCAATAAGCAATAAGCATAGTAAATAAATCAACTACATAATATAACTAAAGTGATCAAATATCCTCATTTGCTTGGGATAGTCTCAGATTACAGACATTGTCCTGAACCCTTGTTCCAGTATCAACATCAGTCCCCTTTCATTCTCAAAAGGGTTACATTTCGTTAATAAATTGTACAGTCTAAGTATGTTTGAAGTTAATAAGGGCCATGGAGAAGGGGGGCGGCAGAGAGTGGATTACAATTTTAATGGGGTGGTCAGGGTGAGTCTGACTGAGCAAGAGACATTGGAGCTAAGATTGAAGGAGGTGAGCGTGTTGGCCAGAAGAATATGATTTTAAAAGTTTATATATTTATTATAAAACATTGAAATAATACCAAAGTGTAAAAGGTTAAACAGCCTTTCTCCTTCCCCTCTCCCCCTTAATTCTACTATTAAACAGTTTCTTTTACACATTTTCACGCTTTTAAGGCATATATCAGCTTGTTAAACATAAGGTGTGTCATATTGTACACCATACCGCATTTTTGAATCAACAACTTACGAAAACATCGCATTCTACATTTTAAATATATAAAATTTTTATTCTAAAATAAAATAAAGTGAAAAAAACCAACTTATTATGGACAAAGAAAGAAGTCAAAGAAGGGAGTGGGAATTTGGAGGAGCAGATAGGGAGAAGGGGGAGGGGGTTAAATCTTTCTTGGTGATGGAATTGAGGCTAAGACTCAATGCATCTTGCAGACTATGGTAAGTTCTAGACTAAAATATGCAGAAGTGGCAAGAGTGACCACAAAGCAAGCAAAGCAGATTAAGAATGCTTTAAGAATAATAATATTTCTCCATGCAGAAATTGCAGGATTTGATCATCTCAGTAGAAGTAAAATCAGTTAGTGAAGAAGTGTTTGAGAGATTTCATCAGAATACCGTGAAAGCATTTGGGTCAGTTCTCATCTTCACTGGGGGTTCCCTCCTTTTCCCCCTGCAAATAGGAAAGGGGGTAGGTGTCACTGACATTATGGATGAGTTTTGATTTTGTTTCTCCTCCTTCCTGATCCTTCCCCTACCTCATCTGAAGACTGGAGCCGCCATGATGACACAAGCTAAGGGTGTGTCCTTAGGGATAAAAGGCTGGGGACAAGGTCATAATTTATGACAGAAACATTTCTCCCTGACCAGTACATTGTATGCTCCAGCTGATCAAGTTATGTCATGGCAAATTAAGTGTGTAATTCATTTCTTTGGGTGAAACTAGTCCTATAATAATAGTACATTTTATGTACAATCTGTCAGTAGGGACTGATTTAATAAAAAGCCCATATCACTAAGACATTTATAGTACCAGATCCAGTATATCCTACTAATTGATTCTTCTCTTTGATGATTTATTAATATTATTATTGTGAAGGCATACAGGCTGATACTGGTTGTTTAGAACTTCAAAAATATCAAAATGAAAAAATTTTAAATTCAGTACATCATCTGGACATTATGGTCTATTGTACGCCAGTCATTATCTGGCTTTTTCTAAATAGTATCAGCATGTTCCCCAAGTTTCCAGAAGACAGAGCACCCAGACTGAAACCTCTACTTGTCAGCATTGAGTCTAGCCTCTAGAGTATGTAGATATAACTTAAGACCATAACTCATAGAAAGAAGTGGGGAAAACCTTTAACAAATAGAATAAATTCTTGTTAAATTAGAATTTTCTAATTAGAGCATATAAGGCTTTCATAAATAAAATTCCCTCTGAATTGTCAAGATCTTTTTTATGAATAAGAGTCTATTTAACTTTAGTTGCTTTTCCAAATTATAGATTCAGGAAAATAAGAGGTGCCCTCAGAGTCTCAGTCTAGCAATTTAGTCTCATAAAGCGGTATGTTTATTATTATTAATAACAGTTTGTAATATATCTACTATGAGCTACAATGTTTTTATTAATGACTTAATCTTTCTTACTAGAGTCCATTTTATATCAGATGATATTTTACATTAATAAAGTATGCTTTTCTTTTTTTAAATTATATCATCTGGGCCTTACACAAAGTCAGATTAACCATCCACAGCGCGCGCACACACACACAAACACACACACTCATTCTAAAGTCACGAAATTTAACTACACTAACATCACTATTCAAAGCAATGTAAAATAATATGCATTTTAGCATGTATTTCACTGAGCTTTTGTCCATTGGAAAATTTGGGAAGAAACAAAACGGGTGTCTGTTTCTAATTCCTAAAGTGAATGTCCTTCCCTTTGGACCTTTCTGTGTTATGGGACAGGATGAGAGAGATAAAGGTGAAAATAACAAGGAATAAGAACCGACAGGGCTGCGATGAAAGAAAGTTTGCCATCCACCTGCCAGATGGGAAAATCCTTACAGTACATGAGCATCTGAATTGCCCAAGATTTTTTACAGAGAGACATAAGTCATCCATAGAAGATCAATTGCCTGAGTCTCTGATTCACAAAATCTCTAAGACCACCTAATGTTATTTTACAGAATGTATGAATGCATACATCTCCATTTTTTACTTTATAATCTGAGCTACAGAAATCTGCATTATTATCCGGGCCTCATTACCTCTTTGTTAATTAGCCAACATTTGTAAAGTGCTTTGAAGATGAAAAGCATCCTATAAGTGCTAAGAATTATTAAGTAATATGAAAGGAAAATTATAAAATAGATACATTGTTAACATTCATTTGTATTTTATCTTTTCTTATTATCTTCTCCCCAGCATTCGACATTTAGGGCTGAACTACATATAAAGGCTAAGGGAGTTGCCGTGTTTATTATAGCTGTGACTCCGTATTTCAACTTACTCCAAGTTGATACTTGCCAAAAAATGAGTTCTCAAGCAAAAAAATTAACTGTTCAGAAAGATCCCCACTTATACCAGTTAAAGTGTTAACCAGTTAGACAAACAATTCACCCCCCACACACACATAAACAGTTAAAAGAAAAAGTGTATTAATTCAGAAGCAATTAATAAGCATTTCTCTTTGTGCAAAACAATGCAAAATACACTAATGAATACTAAGTTCAGCCAAACCATTTTGGTGTGAAACATGTGATTCTACTTTGCACCCACTGTATAGTTGCAGGTCCTGCCGCTGAGTAGCTTAGGACGGTATATTATGTAGTGTTGACTGTTCCCTACATTTTGCTGTCATCAAAGTGAGTTAAACAAACTTTTCTGAAGCTGTGCTTCTACTCCCTGTCATCTCACCTCCTCCTTCCCCCAATCCTAAATGGACAGGACAGACAGGCAAACTTGCCTTAGAAAATCTTTGGCAGCTTGCCAGGGACTGACACAAGGAAGAAAAAGCTATAGTAAAATATTCTTAAAATGCATGTATCATGAAAGCCTTCAATAAAACAGGAAATAATAGATCAAGTACATTCAAAGTATTTGCAAACTGTTTAATTGGATAAGAGCAAGTCAAACTCTTCTGATCACAGCCACATCCTTATTGTAAAGCCCACTTCAGTGATACTAAAGTTAATCCCAAGTCCTGTTACAGGAAACCCATCCTTATTAAAGTAACATTAAGTGCTCCTTTTTTATTGATCTTTCCCTTCAGCTTAATGATAGAAACTTACTGATGTTTTAATAATAACCTCACAAGCTTTATCTCATTTTACTTTGCCTTGGTACTAAAAGATGCAGTGGAAACTAACTTAGCATAAACATTTTGCAGATGTCTTTAAAGGCCAGGGGGAGGTGGAAAAAAAAAAGATTCAATTGAGCTGTGTGTTAACAAAGATGGCTGCAAAACTAAAAGATAAAAGGGAGGCTCCAGTGTGAACATCAAAGAATTGTTAATGACAAGAAATACCATTAGGGTTAGCATCTCTTTTGTTTCAACCCTTTCACACCTGCAGTGTGTGGTGAGCTAAGCCTTTGTTCCAAAATCTGAATTACCTCCATTAACATTTATAGAAAAACCGTTGCAAAACAACAGAAACGTACTTTTGGTTCTCCCCTTTTGCTTGAAAAGTCAGAAATTAGTTAGGTGTCTGTGGATTTCTTTCTAGTTACTGGATGCGACTGTAGAGATTATAGAGGTGGAAGGTAATGGGTCGCAAATGAGTCTGGTTGCGTTGTGAGAATAGCTTTGTAACTGAAAAAGAGAGTAATATAAGCAACATGGAGAAGCTCACATAAGAAGCTCAGACATTCGCAATAGCAAAATCAGAGCGTGAAATTCAGATTAGCCCTCCCCAGGCTGTGAGAGGAAGGGGGTATTGCAAGACTTGGCATGGCTAAAGGTGTAACCTGTTTTATTTGGCCCCTGAAAAATTTTAACAGATGGTGGGACCAGCTGTCTTTTTCAGCCATTTAATAAACTCTTCGGTGGTAACAGTTTGGAAAGTGGGGGTTTTTCGTTTTAGGCCAGAGGAGAAAATAAAGAAATCTGTCCCAAATTGTCTTTGCCAAGTGGTAAAGCCTAGAAACATTATGAAAAGTTAAAAGGAGAAAAAATTCAATCGACTATACTATTGTCATCATATTTTTTTAAGGGAGAAGTAAGAAAAAAAAAATTCCTCTCTGCCAAATTGGATGATTAAGTACTGGCAAAATGTGTTAATATTTTATATAGCTGAGATTTTAATTTTGCTCTTTCAAAAAGAGATGCCTGATTATCCTGTTTAATGCTCATTGACAAATTAATAGCACTTTAAGACA
This sequence comes from Avahi laniger, assembly GCA_963575035.1. Classification (NCBI taxonomy): domain Eukaryota; kingdom Metazoa; phylum Chordata; class Mammalia; order Primates; family Indriidae; genus Avahi; species Avahi laniger. The sequence continues at coordinate 25,144 of CAUYSK010056539.1, forward strand.
ACTATCCAAAGCATTACAAAACATTTGCTAGAAGTTAGCATTCACAGAAGGTAAATACTTTCATAATGAATGAAGGGGTGAATTTTATCCAGTTTACATAATTGGCCTAAAATGGCATACAACTCTCCTAATCACGTCATGTAGATTACAGAGCCCAGCTCCAGACATTGGGGAGTGAGAAAAAATTCTGTTAACTTATTTTCAGAACAGGATCTAAGAGATTTTACAATTTTGTAAAATTGGCATTGTTTTTTCCACCAATAAAATGGTAACTCTCAATTATGGGAGAAAGAGTTTACTTACAAAGATTCTCCCTAATGTCTATAAATTCAATTCTTTTTGCAAATGCTCATGAGTCCTGGCTGAGCAACAGCCTTTTCATTTGACAAAGCTTTGTTCTGTCCACAGGCCTAGATACTAGATCTATATTGTCCCAAGTAAATTGCAGCAGTAAAATGTAAACTCTTTTTAAGTTAAGAGAGATGTTTTTGGACACTAAAGCATATGCAGCATTCATTGTATCCAGTAAATCTCTTTTGCTTAGCTTCCAACTTGCCTCCTTTCCGAGGCAGTGATGTTTGCCTTCTTAAACATTTAGCAAAATGTAGGTGGTTGAGAAAGGAAAAACAAATAATTCTACCTGGAGTGAGGTATATAGTCACCAAGCTAGTTACCAAATTTAACGGAATGCCATTTCTAATCTGCCAATACCCATGATTCGTGAATTGCCTTAGACAAATTACAGTTCTTCTTTTAGAGGGTACTTTCTCTAGTCTGTATCAGCAGACTCCCATTCATTCAACACATCCTTAAATGGCCCCTACTATGCTCCAAGCACTGTGGCGGGAGCTGTATGAAAGTGACCAAGGCAGACGAGATCCCCGCTCTCTTGGAGCTTATACAGCTTCCCGTCTCACTGCATAAGGAGGGAAAGAAAGGCTGTAAATGCAAAGGCCTTCACAGCAGAATGTTCAGGCTCCATCTACTCAGCTTCAAAACTATGTAAATGACACAGACGAGTTTGACTATCAAATGTAGGGGAAGGGGACTTGCCCTCCACCTTCAGGACGAGCAGTGGAAGCAACTGCAAGGTCATCTTTGCAATCCTTAGCAAAGCGTCTGACTTTTCAGTGTAACGTTTTAGTTTTTCAGCCACTGATTTCAGACAGATGTCACAAGCTCCTCACTAAAGTATGATTATCTAGAAATTACACGTATCTAGAAATTACAAGTATTTTCCTTATACATTACAAAGTGCTAACTACATTTTGGGACTAAATAATTTCAAGTGGGAAAAAATAAAGATATAGAGCCTTACTTTATAGAAATAAAAGCATTAACACCATCTGAAAACTAGGTTGATCTTGTGGCTGGAAGGCAGATACTTTCAACTATTTCTAGTCCCCACGTCCAAAATTTTAACACCTTTATTTCCTGTGAACCATTTACAGGTACCAAAGTCAATTTAAATACTGACAGTAATTCTGTCAGATTTTCCAGAATGCAGAAATGTAATTCACCTTGAAAACAAGAGAAAAATGGAGAAATTCATGTGAAATCCAATTAAATCTGTATTGGAAAATTCATTTGTTTCTTAGAGCATTATACTTGCATTTTTCTTTCAATATCATCAGATCAACAGGTCCTCTGGGATTAGTGAACGTGGAATTTCGGACTACTTGCCAGCTTTAATGTTTTCAGGTCAACAAAGTTAGGATCCCTGTCTGTCTGCGAGGCAACTGCCCCAGACATTGCTGCCTTGGCCAAGGACTTAGACACCCACACACAGGACACGCTCTGCTATGGCTGTCCATGTCACCTTCATAGATGCCAGGTATGTCCTCAGCAGTGGCCATGGACCAGCAGAGTAGCCCATGGAAAAAGGCACCAAAAACAGCAACCCCTAGGAGTAATCTCAGGGACACCTAAGTAGCAGTTCTGGTGATAGACTAAGCCCACGTATTTATGCTGCTTCCTTAATGCCCTTCATACATTCTGCATTTGACATCACCTTTTTTAACTAAAAATTCTCCAGCCAAGACAAAGCAATATTTTACACTAATGAAAAGCAGGAATGATGAAATTATGAAGCCCATTAAAAAGTGATAAATAAATACCGACCTATAAATTCCCTGAATATTGTTGAGAAATGTCATTACTTTAGGAATTCTCCAAATATCCAGTATACTGAGAGAAGAAAAATAGTACAAGAATCCTTTATATTAGGCATTTTCCAATAGGATAAAGTCTTTTCTTAAATTGTATAATCAGTAACAGTTAAATTCTTAACATTTAAAGGAATGATTTAACAAATTAGTTAACAAAATAGTAGTATATGTGAAAATTAAATTATTTCCAGTTTCAATGCTGTAATTAATATAATTACAAACATTCAAAAGGGACTGAGTACTGGACAAAATAATTCTCAATTTCACTGATATTGTTTAAAACATATTTATGGAACACTTGCTGTATGCCAGATACCATTTATCTGGTACCAAGAACCTTAAAAAATTCTAAATGTGACAGGGAAGAAAAAAAAGAAAAAAACAAGGAGGAGGAAAAATAAAGAAGAAAAGAGGATATTTACTACTCTACATTAAAATATACTATAAAATTACAAAAAAAAAGAGTATTTTGCTGGTACCAAAATAGAGAAATAGAACAAGAAAGATATGACATAAACACAGGTATATCTAAGTATTTCTTATGATACAGGTGAAATTTCAAATCAGTCAAGAAATAACTCAGTAAACGGTGCTAGAAAAATTTAATTTTTGGAAAAAATAAAGTTCATCCTTGTCAAGAACTGTGAGAGCCTCAGGCTTTTTACCTACCTACAGACTACCCAGTTAGCCTGTCATAGTTTCACGGGTGTTGGCAGAAGGCACAGGATTCCTGCGTCAGAGACAAACCGTAGTAGCAGTAGCCCGGAGGTCAGCATTTGCACCGGTTCCTGGAGCCTCCAGTCCCGAGGGGTGATGTGAAAAGGGACAGATGCTACCTGCAGGCAGCGGAGTGGATTACAGGAGAGGAACCCCACGTTTAAGGAGCTGAGTTCTTTTGTAATGGGCAGTAAACCTACCCAATCTTTGCCCCTGATGGAGGTATTATTTTTATTATATGCACAAGCTACCAACCTGCCCTCTTCTCCTAGGGGAACACTGTATTTTCCAAGGCTGTTCACTATACAAACATCAGTTGGGGCCAAAAGCAGTGCTTTTGCTCACAAGACATGCAGCAACACAAGAGACACATGGAGAGTTGTCTCCCAGCAGTCATTAACTATGTGCTTTATTTTAAAAGGATTCTGGAGAAATTAAAGACAGAGTTCAAAGTAAAAAGAAAAGAAGAAGAAGAAAAAGAAACCACAAAAATGAGGAGAAAATATATATGAATGCTCCATACTTTTCAGATAGGGATACCTTTCTAAACATAATGTCAAAGACAGCTTAAAGGAAGAAGAAGAATATGTTTTATTACATAGAAATTTAAAACCTCATCATGTCAAAGACACTGTAAAATAAATTAAATTGCACTGGGGAAATGGGGAGTTACTGTTTAATGTGCACCGAGTTTCAGTTTGGGAGGATGAAAGAGTCTTAGAAATAGATAGTGGTGATAGTTGCTCGACAATGTTAATGTATTTAATGACACTGAACTGTACACTTAAAAATGTTTAAACGGTAAACTTTATGTTATGTATATTTTACAATAAAAATATTTTAAAATAGGAAGTTGCAAATGTAAGCTGGAAATAAAATTGGTTGCATCTATGATAAAGGCTAATGTCTTTACTATTTTTTCATTCAACAAATATGTATTGACTGTTATGATGTGCTAAGAATACAATGGAAGTCAAGATGTTATGATCTTGCCTTCAAGGATAATAATGAGCTTCTACAAACTACTAAAAAAAAGAAAAACATCCCAATAAAGAAATGAAAAAAAGAGGCATGCACAGGCAGTTCACAAAAGAATACAAATTGATACACATGAAAAAGTATTCAATCTTACTAGTAATGAAATAGAAATTATAAACAAAATACCACTTTTACTTCCAGAACAGCAATTTTTTCTTAAATTGCTCAGTGTTAGTAAGGATACTGGGAAATGAGTATCCCCAAACTCTGCTAGTGGGGTATAAATTGACATGAACTTCACCTGCGACCTGAATATATATATGAGAAGCCTTAAAACCACACTTGCTCCATGCCCAGCCATTCCCCTGCTAGGAAGGCATCCCAGGAGAATGGTCTGAGATGTGTACAAAAGTTGTTCTTTATAGCATGATATATAATAGCAAAAAAACCCCACTGGGAACAATTTAAATATTCAAAATTAGAGCATTAATTAGTTAGGGGGCAGCCACACAATAGAATAACATATAATTTTAAAATGGCTGAAAAAGGTGGAAAAATAAGACTGGCTATAAAAAGAGTCCAAAATGACACTATTTTCAATTTTCACACAGACCTACGTAGCCACGAAAAATATTAGAAAGACTTACAGGAGAAGGTTGGGAATATTTATCTTTCTGCATTGTGTATTTAATAGTAGTTGTCAGGGACGAAATGTTTAAGGGAAGAGAGTAGCTGGCTCTTTTCACTTCATTCAAGTTGTATTACTTATATTTGAAGAAACCTAAGTACAATTTAGTTCATTCTCTGATGCAAAATGCTTTTTTGTGCTTTTTAACATTGTCCAATTCTGTTTTAAATCTTTGTTTCCCATTAAAAGGTTCTGGGAATGGACTCTCCATTGGTCATCTAGAGGAAAGGCGTTATAATCTACGTAATTATTGATTATTGCACAACTGTTAGAAATTACAACTTTGTTAATTATATAGAAATACGGGGAAATATTTATGGTAAAATTGACAGATTGAAAGGATGTATGCGTGATGTATATTATAGTTGTAACCATACAATAACATGTATGGAAGCCTTGGAAGTAATAGATATAAAGACAAGTGCAGATATGCCAGGAGGTGGAATGATGGATAATCAGGTTGAAGTTTACTTTTATGTTCTCATCTGATCTTTCAATAAATACAAAAAAAGGGCTGCGTGAGACTCAGAAATGGACTCATGTGAGAGAGAAGCTACATGACTCAGGCCAGGACAGCTTGGGGCCTGACTGCACCTTTGTGGGGTCGCCAGAGCCTCAGCCTTGCCAGCTCAAGAACTCAGTTTAATCTGTCTATCAAAGGATCTTCTGGCTCTGGGGGACTGATAAATATAATCTAATGGTTTTCAGAAAGTTTTAAGTCAAGAGCCTTTTCTTCTCGTGAAGTCTCACGAAAGTCCAAGAAACAGAATGCTCTAGTTCCAGCGAAGGCAGAGCCGGGAGGGCCCAGCTCCTCCCTTGAAGATCTCCAGACCCACACACCCCGGGGCACCTCTGCTGAACCCTAGGCCTTCAGGCAAGTTGAAACCTCTGTCTAATCTTCCAGAAGAGAGATTTATGAAAGAAACAGCAATTTACTGTCAATAGGAAAATCTAGGCAAACTCTAAGAAGATCAAGTAAGATGACTGTGGGGAGGAGGAAGTCAATAGAGGAGCTGTGTGTGTATTTCTCAAAGTGCTGGGTGAGAACCCCCTGCATTACAACCCCGCAAGCATGTGCTCGCAAAGCTCCAAACTCCATTCCAAGCTCACTGCTCACAGTCTCCAAGGGTGGGGCCCGGGAGTCTGCACTGAGGCACACTCTCCAAGGCAGAGGGAAATGGTGGTCTGGTGCACCAGCTTCATCGACTGTCCACCTATAAGGCAGGACTGTTTGTGTCAGGCCAGCGGAGCACCATCTTCTCATGACTGACAAATGCTCCAACCTTCAAGATTGTTTCCAATATTTCGCCTCCATCACCATGATCCTCTGGCCTTACAATGTTGTCTCAGGGCAGACAAAATACCACTAATTAGAATATTGCTCATCCTGCATTAGTCACCTGTTCAGATGGGAGTTGGGAGAAACAGCAGTATCATAAGTCACATTTGCAAATCATTTCTGAGGGTAGTCTGAGAGATTTCCAAAGATGCAACAATTTCAAACATACTGATGTTATTTCAATTTCAGAGGGAGGTATTTTCTTACTGTGTTCCTAATTTGAGGTATACACTCTACTTAGGTTCTCAAAATCTCAATATATTAATAAAAATAAATACTTTAAAATTGAGCTCCTAATAGAAATCAAGAAGAAGATACTTCAAAACTCCTTTCCTTCCTGGAATTCTCTTTTCTTTGAATGAACTAAAAAACTTATAAGAAAAGAGGCCGGGCATGGTGGCTCACGCCTATAATCCTAGCACTCTGGGAGGCCGAGGCCGGTGGATCACTCGAGGTCAGAGATCAGCCTGAGCAAGAGTGAGACCCCGTCTCTACTATAAATAGAAAGAAATTAGCCAAACAACTAAAAATAGAAAAAAGTTAGCCAGGCATGGTGGCACATGCCTGTAGTCCCAGCTACTTGGGAGGCTGAGGCAGGAGGATGGCTTGAGCCCAGGAGTTTGAGGTTGCTGTGAGCTAGGATGATGTCATGGCACTCTAGCCCGGGCAACACAGTGAGACTCTGTCTCAAAAAAAAAAAAAAAAAACTTGTAAGAAAAGGTAATGTCCGTGGTACTGATTTATTTCATTTCTGACAGCAGAATTCAGGGCCTAAAACTTTGCATTTAATTACATTATTCTTTTGATAATAAAAGAGACGCATCTGATTCTTTGAAACAGTTGTGGCCAGATGGAAGTATAATGTGAATATGACAGTATCTATGAGAGTTGCTGGATTGACTGCTCTGGGGACCAGAACTTGAGATTTCTCTGCGACACAGAGCATAAGCAACAACAGTGAAGGTTTTATCTCTGGTTGTCCAATCTCTGTCACTGAGCCTCCGCCTTGTCCTGCTGGGGCTACCAGCTCCAGGTGGAAGAGCAATTTGGTCTCCTTCGACTTAATCCTCGCCTGTCTGTGGAGACCTCGCCGAGGGTGCCAGTTGTAAGGATGGCTCTTGGTTTCAAACACCTGTCCACCAGGAACTGCACTTACACCCCCAACTTTCTTTCATGCAGCCACAAGACAGACATCAGATGGTGGCAACTTCTGGTCCCTCCTCAGCAGATCGGTGACATGGTGTCCGACAGCTTTCTGCTACAGCTTCGCTAATTTCCGGATATTTATCAGAGTGTGGGATTTTAAATGTGAACTAAAATAGCAAGCAAAATCTTCTTTGGGAAGCCTTGCCAGAATCATGAGCAACATGACTACACTTTCCTTTTGATTCTTACACATCACTTTATTCTCATTGTATTATATGTGTTTTTAAAATTTGACATTAACTTTGTGCATTATTCTAAACCCTTTACATGTATGAACTGTTTTAATCCTCACAACCCCACAGGGTAGGTGGTGTTATTATCTCCATTTTACACATGAGAGCATGAAGCGCATGAGGCACAGAGAGGTTAAGCAAAGTGTCCAAGATCACAAAGCAGTAAGCGGTGGGGCTGGAGCCAGGCAGTCTAGCTCCGAAATCCGTGCCTGCGGATTATACCAGTTGCTTCCCACAGTTTACAGATAAGCTCAGGTGCTGCAAGGTCACCTGCTTTACCCCATGTCGCACAGCTTGAACTTGCCCCTTCTAACTTGAAGTCCTAACTTGCACTGTTCTTACAGCCTTCACGATGCTCGTGTCGGTGCTCTTCTGTGTCCCCCGTCCCGTGGGGTTTCACTCCAAGTGCTCACAGTGTGAACCTGACAGCCCTGAAACTCCCAGCAGGAACAAGTCAGCAGCTAACTCACAGCCCTGCTTTCTGCCCAGGCTTCCTTGGCCTCCAGCACCCTAGATAAGGACCTCCTCAGGGAACCACTTGGGGGCTAAATCCTTTCCTGCCACACACACTCACAGGACCCTTGGATCATTCATTCGTTGATTCATTCAATGTGCATTTAATGAGAACCTACCGACAAGCACCGTGCTAAGTACCGGAGACACCACGTGAACCAGACGCCCAGGCCCTGCCCCTGAGGAGCCCACAGTGCACGTACGGACAGAGGCAATTCTAATATCCAGCAGCACGTGTTGTAAGAGGGACGGGTAAGCTAGAGTGTTGCAGTGCACAGCAAAGGGGCAAAAACCAGTAGAAGGTTCTCAAGAGGAGGTGCCTGCCACCCTCACCCCACGTGCAGAGGTCCACAGCAGGACACCGACACACGCTCATTAAGGCTTGTGTGTAGGACCCGAGGTGATGCATTCTAACAGCCATTGAGGAGTTGTAAGCCGGGAACCGACATGACCTAAATTCAGTTTCCAGCACAATTATAATAAGCCCTAGCATTTATTGAACTATGTTCTAAGCCTCTATATGTATTTGATTCATTGTACGCGCACAACAATACTGTGAGTTAGTGTTGTTACCTCATTGTATAGATGAGCTACTGCGTCCTTAGGAAGTTAAACCACCGAGTGGTGGAGCCAGGGTTTGAGCCCAGGCAGTCTGACCCCACACCCGTGCTCCTACTTACTCTGATACACTCGCTGCCACAAGCACAATGTCACACAGGGGATTTAATAAACGGAAGATCCAGTAGCCGCTTTTTCACTTTCCCCCTAGTCCAAGGATTCTTAGCCCTCCTTTTCATTGGAATCACCTGGGAAGCTTTTTAAAAATGAAGAAATGAAAGCGTGTCTTCACATACACACACACACGTGTTTATAGCAGCTTTATACGTAATAGCCCCAAACTGGAAACACTCAAAATGCCCTTCAGTAGATGAATGGATCAACCGTAGCATCTCCATCCGATGGAATACTACTCAGCAGCAAAAAGGAACAAACAGTCGATATACAACAACCTGAATGGGCATTATGTTGAGTGAAAAAAGTCAATTTCAAAAGGTCACATGTTGTAAAAATTCCATTTATAGAATATTCTCAAATTAGAGAGATGCACCAGATTAGTGGTTGCCAGGGGTCACAGCGGAGGGATGTGGGGAGTAGATGTGACTATAAAAGGGTAGCAGGACGGCGTCTTACAGTAAGGGAGGATTTCTGTATCCTGACTGCAGTGGTGGTTACACAAGCCCACACACACGACAATATGGCACAGAACTATACGCACACAGTACCGATGCCAGTTTTCTGGTTTTAATATTATGCTATAGATACATAAGATGTAATCATTGGGGAAGCCTGGTTGAAGGGTACTTGGGACATCTCCACACTATGTTTTGCAACTTTCTGTGAATCTCTATTTCAAAATAAAAGATAAAAAAAAAAGAAAAAAGAAAAAAAAAGCCAGTGTCTGGGCCTCACAGATTCTGATTTAAGTAGTCTATGTGGGGCTTGGGTACCACATTTGAAAAGCTCCAGAAATGATGCTCACCTGTGGCTAGAGTGAAAGTACTCTGAGCCAGCGATGGGAATCCTAAGGTTGGAGGCACTCTTTTGGGTTGAGATGTTGTCCTCAGGAGACTGTGATAGAAGGTCTATAAGAGGAAGCTTATGAGGTTCACTAGCTGTCACCTGGCAGAGGACAGGTCCCTGAGAGGCCAGGACACCAGACACATCCTTATTACTTAAGTAGGGAAAGGAAGGCTGTCCTAAAGCAGGAGGAACAATGAGCAAGCAGCAGCACAAATTCCCGATTTGCTCATTTGTCTGGCTCCCTGCTCATGGTGCCTCTGAAAGTCTGAGCCCAGGTGCCCACAGATGGGTGCCAGGTCCTGCATTAAGACTATTTCCCCTCCTGGAAGCCCCAGTCGCCAGGTCTAGTTTCAGGGCCTTGTCTATTTTATCTCTTATCACGGCCTCCTGGAAACGATGGCTGAGTCCCAGATGGCCAACGCTGATTTACCATGTGATAAACTGTCTCCAGAACAGGACTCATACAGAAAGGGGCCAAGCGTGTTTTTACCACATTGCACCCAGTGTACGCTAACATTTTCAAAGGAGTTATTAGATTGGTATTGATTAAGAGCAGGTCAAGAAATCAATTGCTTCTGCCTGGCAGCTGGCAGCTCGGATTTCTGCTGGATGTCTCCAAAAGCTCCAAAAAGTTTTCAAATCAAGGACAGAACTAGATACTGGGTGTCTGAGGCCCCCCAGTTTCCCTGGGCCCCTCTAGTGAGATGGGAGCCACTTGTGCTCCAAGTTAGCACAGGGGCCACCCACGGAGCCTCTGGGCAGCTGTGGAGCAGGCCCTGGAATGCATTTTCTGGTAGCTGCATCTGGGTAAGTGGCAGACTTCCTGGTCACTTTTTTTTTTTTTTTATAGCCTCTTGGCTGTCAGTGTGCAGAGATGTTCTGGCAGCTGGGGACCTGCCTTGGGGCGGATTTTGGGTCAGAGTCCTGAGGAGCGACTTTATTCTCTTAAACACCATTGTCATCTGAGTCACCTATTACTGTGAATAATTTGCTAATTTTGGCCATAAAAACAAATTCTTAGATAATCTCCAGTAATGTGTCTTTTTGTGTTGACACGGGAGTATTTTCCTGCCTCTTCTTTGTTTGATATGGAAATGAGCCTGATAGCTTTCTAGCCAGCCAGGAGTTGAACATGCGAGAGAAAGAAAATTGTGTCCACCATACAGGTGGCTTCTGCTCCCTTCTGCAAGTCTTTGAAGAATTGGTTCTCAGAAAACAAAATCTCTCAAAATAAATGAACATTAAATTAGAGTTCCCATGGGCGTGCATGAGTACGTTCTGGGTGTCTATTAAGCATACATATTATGTAATGTGTTGCCTGTTACTGCTGTTTATGAATCATCTGAGACCAAGCTTCCTTGTTAAAGAAATTAACTGGGTTAAGAAGGTAACATCATCATAAATCACGTGAATCTATGGATTCTCAGTCATATTGTCTGGCCAGGGCAGATCTACTGCCAGATACCCAGGCCCACAGCACCTGCAGACAGATGAGGCTGAGACCAGGCAAAAGTGCACATGTGCCCCTGATCTGGGCGTCCGCTTTCGCTCTCTCTTGCAATAATGCAGAGCCTCCCTGGTCCGCAATCCCGGCAACCCACTTGGCTGTTCAGTCTCCGCTGCCAAACAAAGCTTCTGATAAAATCACTTACACTTGTTGAAGGGTTGGTTGATTATACTTTAATGGGCTACAGGATCAATCACTGTTACTTCAACAGGCATTTGCAGTTAAAAACTTCTCCTTCCACAGCCTTAAAGCTGTTGTCCTATTTTCAGGTACTTCAAGCAACAGTGACAGGTAGCGGACACTAAAGGACACCATGATTTTTCATTAAACTTAGCTTATTGGAGATGGTCCCAAAGTAAATTTGATTTAGCTGCTCTAGCAAAGACGGATTTTTTATCCACTAGCACCTCTTAAAGCCTGAGTCTTCCACCGTCACCAAGTTCCCATCTGACCCCTCTCCTTCCTCCACCCCTCCCTTCTCCCAGTTCACTGCCCCTCCCCATGTCAGTCTTCCCTCTCCCCTTCTTCCGCCCCTCCCCACACCTCAACCCCTTCCTGGGCTCCGCCTCACATTCCCAGATGCACGTTTCCTTGTCTAGCACAACTCAGGCTATTTTTGCCTTCTACCTAATGCTATTTTAAACCTTGTAATCTGTCTTTTAGGATTTCCTGTAATGTAGCCCCTCTTCTCGTGCGGTGGAAAGAGTGCTGGTGTTGCATGTCCTAAGAGCCTGGCGTCTGGCCAGACTCCTACACTAACCTGCTGGGTGGCCTCTAAGAGTCACTTAAGGTCTCTGGCCCTCAGCTCCCACATCTGCAAAATAATAGACCAGTTTTCTAGGTCTGTCTCTACCCTAAAATTTTATGATCCTATCTACCTTCAGGAGCAAGGTTTCTTTAAAAAAAATGTCAATACTTCAGCCTTAAAAAGGAAGGAAATCTTGACACATGCTACGACACAGAGGAAACTTGAGAACATTATGCTAAGTGAAATAACACACACAAAAGGACAAATCTGTGCGATTCCACTTATATGAGGTACCTGGAGTAGTCAAATTCATAGAAACAGAAAGTGCAGTGGTGGTTGCCAAGCGCTGGAGTTTCATTTTGTCAGATGAACAAATTCCAAATATTGGTTACGTGACAATGTGGATACACTGAACACTGCTGAAATGGTTACAATATGGTTAAGATGGTAAATTTTGTTGTGTGTTTTATCACAATTAAAATTTTTTTAAAAAAACTTCTCAAGCTTCATGTGTATTTTTTTAAAGTGTTATTACTGTGTTGTGGGAATCCAGGAAAAGAAAAAAGAAAACAGCAGTAAATGTGTCCCTTATTTCACTGTGAAGAAATGAGGCCCAGAGTGGCCGGAGCCTGCGTGTGTGCACAGGGGCTTGGGCTTCCTGCTATTCTGAAACCAAAACTGGGAAAGGTAAAGACCGTGGTGGCTGCCCTGTACTGCTTTTAGAAGAAAATGGTGTTAACGCTTCACATGATGCCAAGAGGACAGAGCAATATTTATTTTTGTCTACTTTTGTCTACTATTTTTGTCTAATTATTAATTAGGTTAGTAGAGAACAAACACACAGGTATTTTATATAGTTCTCCCTTTTAGATTTAAATTTTAGCCATCATATTCTTAAGTTGTTGAGGTCTGAAGAATGGTATCGCCATTATAGCAAATGATGTGGAAAGTTATTACAACCTTCTCCTGGTCCTGGGATGCGAGTTCGGGGTATCACTCCCTTGGCAGAGGCTCCCTGGTAAAGAAAAACAAAGCAGTCACATGTGTGCGTGAAAGGGGGCGGTGACTGGCCTGCCTTGGGCCACAATGAGATGCCCATAGCTGGGATTTTGCTTTGCCTCAGTTCCAAAGGCATTTACTGAAAGTGCTTTATAATAGGCACTTTTCTAAAATATCGAGAAAAAGTAATGCCACCTGCATCTTAAAAACTCATCCTAACTAAATAAGTAAATGTTGTGGTTGAAATAATAATTATTCTAAAATGATAGCTAAGTTAGGAGAATGGCCCAAAGGTATTCGAAAATCACTGAATATAAAACCAAAGAGCAATGCCCTAATTTTCAGCATATATTCCAGAAATAGGTACATAAATTCCCATTTATTACTGTCAGATGAAAGTAATTGAGTAACTGAAAAAGGGCTTCTGGTACAGAGTCCAGGTTTTATATTTAAAATAGAAAGTTTAGACTGAGTAAATATTAACTTCAAAAATGTCCCAGGTTTAATAGGAGTTCACGCAATGATTATGAGTGAAGGGAAGCAGTAACAATAAACACTGTTAACGTGAACACAGTGTCATATATAAACATCGTCGGAGCTTATCTCTTTATGGGGCTTGTAGAAGGCTATGTTTATGAACACAGGGCATCTATTGCATGCTAATAGCTGTGCTTTATTATACATGTGAAAACTTAGACGGTTAACTTTAAAATTGTTCTGTCTGTACACACACACGCACACGATGAAGATGTAGTTTCGTCACATAGTATATAATTTAGAGTTCAGTTTGTTGTGCTTTATTTGCATGAACTTAATGATTTATGGGTTGTTAATAACCTTTTCTTAAACTGAATGAATTTCATCAGTCTGATAATTAGTTGTTCCCATTTCCTCCTTGGTCAGAGGAGCAACAGTGAGAAGGAAATTTCTCCTTGGCTAGACTTGGCAAGTAGATTAAGACATCATGAGGACTAGGCAAAGAACTGGCATAATTTGAGACAAAACAAAACACACACACACACTCCAAAATAATTAAATCCCTAAACTAGCTACCAGAGAGACTAGAAAAGGCAACACCGGAATGCCCCTCTCAAAAGACCCTCCTCCCAAGTCATTTGTGATTTGAGAAATAGCTTTCCTGGAAGATTATGTGTTGTTGAAGATAACTGATTTGTGTTGTTTGTCGAATATATTACTAGAAAGGATCCTAAGATATCATTTAACCCAAACTCCTTGGTACAGAGATTCATTGTTGCTTCCTTGAAACCCAATATCTATCAGTTTATTCAATGTTTATCAGTTTAACTTTAAATTTAAATAGCCATATGTGGCTACTGGCCACCATACTGGACATCACAGTTTTAGAGGATGTGAGATTTTGACTGGGTTGAACGAAGGATAGGTAGAAATTTAATAAATATATAAAATTCCAAGCAAAGGCCAGAGCTTGTGAAAGTGTGTGGAGGTAGGACAGCATCTGTCATGGCCAAGTGAAGATCTAATATCTCATAAGATTGGAATAAAAGGCAAATAGTGGGTAAAAGAGAAAGATAAGGTAGTCAGATTCAACACTATGAAGCATCTTGAATGCAAGCCTGAAGAATATGCCATTAATTCCATTTTCACTGTTTGTGAGCAAGGAAAAATACGAGCTGCTTGGTGTTTTAGAAAGATAATCATCAGATAATCTGCAATATGGGTTTGAGCGCTGCTTTGATTCCCTATTGCTATATAACCACCCTACACTTAGTGGAGTAAAACAACAGCCATTTCATTGTGCTTATGGATTTTCTGGGTCAAGAATTTGGACAGAACACAGAGAGGATGGCTCATCCCTGCTCCATGATGTCTGGCTAGGGTGGGTCCCAGCTAGGGTGACCCACAGAGCTGGAGGCTGAAATCATCTGAAGGCTTCTTCACTCACATGTTGGCTCTGGGCTGGAAAAACTCAAAGGCTGGGTTCTGCTAGGAATGTTGACCAAGTCCCACCTGTTGGGCTTCTCAGAGCTGGATCCCAAGAGAGAGTGCTCCAGGGGGAGCATCTGGAGGGTGAGAATTCCAAGAGAACCATATGAAGCCACTTGGCCTTTACTGGCTTTGCCTCAGAAATCACCTCTGCTGTATTCTGTTGGTTATAAGTGAGTCACTACAGCCAGCTAGATTGTGGGCTGAGAGATACTGTCATGATCATCTGTGGAAAATACAGTCTGCCACAAGGACCATGAAATGAGAGTTGAGAGATAAGGAAGATTTCAACCAGGAAAATGGAAGTAGAAAAAGAAAGGACAAGTGAGCACTGGACAACAGCATGGAAGTAGAACTGACAGTGATGAAAGTGGAGAATGAGGCAGGAGGAAGTTTTTAAACTGAATTTCAACCAGTTTAAAAACACCAATCAGAAATCTTGGGAAGACAAGTTGATTTGAAAAGTGGGAAGAGGGGGTATGTTTACTAGGGATATATTTATTCTAAAGATATAGTGGGATATTCCTAAGGATATATCAAGGGGGTAGTCAGTAATTTAGGTCTAGAGCTATTAAGAAAGGTCAAGGTTAAAGCTGGAGACAGATTTGAGTCAAGAGAGATGGAGATGGTCAAGGGAGTGCATATGGTAAGGACTCAACTGTTGGGAGAACATAGCCATATTGTAGCTGGGACCTGACTGGCTGAAACATAATTAGTGTTTGCAATGAGAAGAAAGAGCATATTGGTTCTCAGACATTTCCTTAAAGGAGAGGTAAGAGTCTAGGAGTGGAGACCAGGAATTAAAGCAAAGAAACTGCATAATCAGAAAATGTAGCAGATATTTGGACTGGCTCATTCAGCAGGTATTCCAATCTTTTTCTAGGCCAGAAAGCTAAAAACTACATTTCTTAGACTCTCTTGCAGCTACAGTTCCAGATATATGATTCAGATCATACCAATCAGATGCAGGATATCAAATTTGGAAGGCAGAAGTTAACAATTGTGAGGCAGGAACTGTGCTTTAGCTGTTCCCACTAGTGAGCACAGTGGTGGTACCTTTGTTTTTTCTATGGCACATGTAACAGAGGTACTAAGTCCCAACCCTATATTCATAGTTGTCAAGAGACAAGATATAGATCATGGTAGATGTGGCATGACTCTGGGCAGGTGTCACCATGGCTTCCGAGTGGGCAGGCAGCTTTCTGATTCCACACCCCTGATCCTGGTAGAGCAGCAGCTCCCTTGTCAACCCAGGTCTGTGATGTGGCTTTGGGAATCATCCCTGAAAACTCAGCAGAGACTCTTTCTTCAGCCCTTCAGTCATTCTGTAAGACATTGATATCTTGTAATAAGTCCCTTTTTGCTTAAAGTAGATAGAATGGATTCTGTTCACTGCAAACGAACCCTGATTGATACAGTAAGGAAGGGACACAAGGGGATCCTGGCATAGATCTGAGAGCCTCTTGTAGCAGCCACCTAGGAGAACCTTATAAAAATAGCAAATGAGGAAGATTTCAGGGAGCAGCCATGAAAAGACTAGAGAAGGTGAAGAGAGCAAATGGAAGGGGAATTGGTGCTGGGACCCCGAAAGGAGGACCTAAGACTGAGTGATTCTGCAGGGGAAGGTGCAGACTAAAGAGGACAGTTCCAACTTGAAACTAAACCATGGTACCAGAACCCAATTAAAAAGGATATTGCTTCCTCAAGGCAAGACTCATGACAGTCCTAGAGGAAGTAGAAATGACCTTTTAAATGGAAATGGGGGACAGAGACCTGGTATTTATGTCAGTGTGTCCCCAGCTGTATTCCTAAAGATATTAGACTAATATTTATCTATATCCTTCAAATTGGTGCCTTAAAACTTTCAAGGTAAATAGGTGATTCTGTGAGAAAAGAGTAATCTAAAAGAGAAAGAAAAGGTCATGGATCTTTAATAATCCTTGAGGTCAAGACCCATATTTCTCCTTGGGTAAAACCAGACAGCAAACATCTCACATGGGACTAACATTTTCACCACAAGGCAAATAATAAACAAACTATAATGTGGCCAGTATATTTTATCCTTGACTTTGGATTTAGTAGTCTCACTGCAGACCCATACACACATTTAATTGTTTTTCCAATAATAGAGATTTGCATTCACGCAGGGAGGCACTCTATTTGATGGTTAAAAGGTTGCCCTCTGGAGTATCCTGAATTCAATTCCAAGAACAAGATGTGGAATCTTGGGTAAAATTCCCATCTATAAAATAGGGTCAGTGAGAGGATTCAGTGAGATTGCACGTTGCTGTGACTGGCAGCGGCATCACAGCCCTCCAGCCACACAGTGATATAAGCACACTGAGTGTGCACAGACAGGGCACAAGCTGTGACCACCCAACAGAACACTGCCAACAACCCATGGCTTCGCCAGCGCTCCTGTCTCCAGCCTAAGTCAGCCAGCCCCGCCCACTCCACCCCAGGGTGTTAGACTTAGAGGGGTGGAAATGGAGAGTCCAGACTTTATTTGCATTTCTCAATATGCACAGAGAATGTTTTTCATTCAGTCTTCGCTAGGCTTGCATCCAAAGCAATTTTCCTATCTATAATGCATGCTTTTATTTTTTGCTATACCCAGATCAAATTTCAAGAATTTTATATGTGTAAAATTATTGCTTAGTTTAAAAGAAAGATTTATCATGTTCATCTCTCCTCAGGGAATAGATGCCACTGCAAATAGGACACGGAGAATCTTTCAATACTCATGTTCCCTATCAGCATTAGAAACGTGATGCGTATGTGACTTAGTGCTTTCACTGTGCTGTGATCTCAGGAAGCCACCTCACTTCTTTGGACCTCAGTTTCTTCATCAGTCAAAGATAACCACCAGGGCCCTCCCAGCCCTCAATATCCTCCCTGTGATCCTGGGAGCAGCTGAGGCTCCCTGCAACCTCCGTCCCTCGGGACTGGATTATAAACTCCCTGAGAGTAGGATGCCTCTTCTTTACCTCTGGGGTCCTCTACAGTACCTGGCACAGTGCCAGTGCTCACCTGGGCATGCCTCCAGATGCACTCAATACAGATTTAGTTCCTTGTGCCTGGAAAGGAAGGAGGGAGACAAAGCCATAGAGTGGTACTTTCAGATTCTGCAGGTTCCTGCTGTGACCTCAGTCCGTGGATTTCCCTGTGCCTTTATTTCTTCTCACACAGTCATTCTGAAACATGAATATTAATGACTAAACTAAGTAGGAAAAGATATGCTTAATAAAAGAAGTTTGGTACTATCTTTTCCTATGAATGTCTTTTGGAAGAGGGCTTCTCTGTACCTAAAGAGCATCCGTATCCATGGCAATGCTGTTGAAAGCAATTTCCCATGCCTAAGAGAAGCATGTTTATTGGAGGACCTCCCTCCCATGGGACGCAGAAGGCACCCCAGGGCTCCTCCCCCTGCCCCACTTCACAGCCCCACAACAGGACATTAGGCCACCCCTGTCCTTACCTTCTTGTCTGCAGGAATCCGAATGGCAGCAGGCTGGAGGAGCAGGCAGGCCTTATGGGTGTGAGGCTACAATGCGATCAAGTGAAATGTCCAAGACAAGGCTCCCACAAGCAGGTGTGACCATCCTGATCTGTGACTGTTTCCTGTGTGTCCTCCCCTTTCACTCTTAGCAGTGACTGTGCCTTTCACTTTCAAATAAATAAGAAGATTTCCCTTGAGTTTTGTTTCACATCCCTCAGGTCAGAAGGTATCTCCTGCGGTTATACTTGCTTCACGCCAGCCTGGGAAAAAGAGGTTCCTGTGGCCTTGCTCAGTCTCCCACCTCTACTTTCTTTGTTTCTTCTTTCCTCTAACTCTTTTCCTCGGGCCACTTTAGTGGCTCCTCTTCCTCTGTTCATCTTCTATTTGTGGTTTCCCTCCGAATCTGTTGCAGCTCTTCTCTACCTGGCTAATGTCCACTCACTCCTACGAGCTCACTTGTTCAGCCGTCCCTGGTTACCAAACACTCACGAGTCCCTCTCCCCAACACTATCACACTGCCCACTCCCCACATTTCCAGCCTTTTGCAGGCATTTCCCCTGGGGCAGCCAGCCCAAATCTCAGATTCAACAGCCCAAACCGAAGCCAGTACTTCTACATAACTTCAGTCTCCCTTCCTTATTTTTCCACTGTTGACAGCAACTGAGCTGTTCCTGCTGCCTCACAGGCTAAAAACCTTATGGTCCTTTTGATTTTTTTTTAAAAAAGCTTTATTGAGATATAATCACATATCATACAAATCATCCATTTAAAATGTACAATTCAATTTTTTTTAGTATATTCACAGAGTTGTGCAACCATCAGCACAATCCATTTGGGAACATTTTCACCTTCGCCAAAAGCCTGTATCCATTAGCAGTCTTTCCCTATTCCCCAAGCCCCAGTCCCTGGCACTCACTAGTGTACTTTCTGCCTCTGGATTTTCCATTCTAGATATTTCATATAAATGGAAACATACAATATTCAATCTTTGGTGACTGGCTTCCTTTACTTGACATAATGTTTTCAAGGTTTATCCATATTGTAGCATGTATCAGTACTTATTCCTTTTTATGGCTGAATAATATTCCATTGCATGGATGTATCATATTTTATCCATTTGATTCACTTATCAGTTGATGGACATTTAGGTATCCAACTTTTGGCTATGAATAATGCTGCTGTGAACATCCATGTACGAGTTTTTGTGTGGATGTATGTTTTCAATTCTTTTTGGTATGTACGTAGGAGTAGAAGTATAATTCCATGTTTAGCATTTTGAGGAACCGCCAAATTGTTTTCCAAAGAGAGTGTACCACTTTACATTCCCGCCAGCAATGTTTGAGGACTCCAATTTCTCCACATCAATACTAAGACTTTGTTATTATCTTTTTTTATAATCTAGTCATCCCTACTGGGTACGCGGTGGTTTCTTATTGTGGGTTTGATTTGCATTTCAGTGATAGCTAATGATGTTGGGCATTTTTTCATGTGTTTATTGGTCATTTGTACATCTTCTCTGGAGAAATGTCTATTCAAATCCTTTGCCCATTTTTAAATGTGGTTAGTTGTCTTTTTATTGTTGAGTTGCTAGAGTTCCCTTATTAAATATGTAATTTAAAAATTCTCTCTCCCATTCAGCAGGTTGTCTTTTCACTTTCTTATGGTGCCCATTAAAGCATAAAAGTTTTAAATTGGATGCAGTTCAATTTATTTTTTCTTTTGTCACTTGTGCCTTTGACGTCATCTCTAAGAAGGCTTTTCCTAACCCAAGGTCATGAAAATTTACTCTTTTGTTTCCTTCTAAGAGCATTTAATGCATACATTTAAGTCCATGATCAATTTCAAGGTAATTTTTGTGTATGTTGTAAGGAAAGGATCCAACTTCATTCTTTCACATGTAGATATCCAGTTGTCCCAGCACCATTTGTTTAAGAGGGGTCCTTTTGAGTTTTCCCTTCATTTTATCTCTTAGTCCAACCTGTCACCAAATTTTGCTCTTTTACCCTTTAAAATGCTGAGTCACCCTTTC
Source organism: Avahi laniger (assembly GCA_963575035.1). Taxonomy (NCBI): domain Eukaryota; kingdom Metazoa; phylum Chordata; class Mammalia; order Primates; family Indriidae; genus Avahi; species Avahi laniger. The sequence continues at coordinate 45,314 of CAUYSK010056539.1, forward strand.
ACTACTACTACCAGTTTCCAATCAAAGCCTTACCGTCTCACACTAGATAAGTGTATCAGCATCTATCCTTCCAGGCTCTCTACAAGCCAATCCTCCTAGGGAAAAAGTTTTCAGAAATGGAATTCAGTTCTTGCTATTCACCTACTCAGGAGCAATCCCTGCTATACTGTACATAGCATGTGGGCAAACTCCTCTCCCTGACTTCTCTAACCTGGCCCTGCCTTGTCTATGTCTTTGTTCAACTTCTCTCTGAAGGGGAGTTCTCTTTCTTCTATTGTGCCTTCACTCCTTCACCTTCTTTGTACCATGTCAAAATTCTTTAGGCCCTTAAAAGCTCCTCCAAACCCCAGCTCCTTGACAAAGCCTCAGTTAACTACTCCAGCCCTCACCAGTCCTCCTCCTCCCTCAGTTCCTACTGCATTTGGGTGTTCTGTACACAGATGACACTGGTACACACAATTCCACTCTATCACCCACCACCAGTGAGGATTTATTGAGCATCTACTGACGTCCACCCCACTGTGGCAAGCATGATGCGTATCATGCAAATGCTGTTTCCTCTTGCCATCAAATGAGGGAATAGAATCGGATGAGATTAAAAAAAAATAGCCCTCCTAGTACTACATCTATTCTATACAGATTCAATTTGGAAGTTTAAGCTTAAAATTAACTTAAGACTTCCAGTTGAGGGAACTTTCCCATTTCCTTGAGAAGTAAACTTTCTGCAAGAAAACCTGGTCACCAAGCCAGGTTTCCAGCATTATAATTGCCTGCGACTAAATCCTCCCCTGAGATGAAGTGCCCCTATTTTAGATAGGCTTTAGGGCATCTGTGGTTTGGTCTCACGCTTAAACTGGGAGATTGCTCCAAATCCTCAAAGTTAACTTAGAGAGTATCAGATTGCAGTTACTCCCCTCATGACCATAAAAAAAAAAAATCTTTCAAATTGAAGAGGCAAAGTTTGATCCCTTCCTTGTTGAGAGCTGAGAACAATAGCAGCTTTCTGCTCTAACACAACTTCAAAAGGCTGCTGAGTGACTGCTCTGAGAATACTTGGTTGTAGATGACTCAAGAAATGTATGGGCATCCTCCTGCGACTCAGTGCCCCATTAGTAGGAGGAAAATTCTGCCCTCACCCCTCCCAGCACCTTTAATAACTCAACGACTGGTACTGTATTAACAAGGCAGATGCGGGCAATTGGAAGGTCGAGCCTCCTTGGCAGGGAGGGGCGAGATCTGGTCGGTTAAGCAACACCCTGCTGTAAAAGGTCAATGAATTAAGAATTGTTGAAATGACCTAAATAATGTATAGATTTTTAAAAGAATCAACTGGAGAGGGGGGAATGTCTGGTTGGATTTATGCCAGAGGCGTGCTTCGCCGGTTGCTTCAAGAAAATGCCCGAGGCGAGATACCAGGCTTGGGCTGGAAGTAGCAACCCCAAGAGTTGATCCCGGAGAGATCCCAGAGCGCGCAGAGCAGGTCTGCCCCGCGCAAGTGCCGCGGCGGTTCACCTACCCGCCTCCTCTCGCAGGCTCACTCAGTCTGCGCTTGCCGCCCGCCTGCGAAGAAACCACGATGCAAACTTCCCAGCCTCGGAACCCCGCTGCTTGGAGAGCTGCTAGGAGAAAGGCTCCTCAGTGCCAGCCGCCGCCGGGAGACAAGTATTCAAGCTCCCCGCCCCCCGCCGCGGTTAAAGTTTGCTCCACATTCGCTACTCGCACCCCGCCCCCATCTCCGCCCCCAGGCGGGAGGACCACGTTGGAGTTCCTGGGTCCACTGTGCACAAACAGACCCACCCACAAAAGAAAGCCCATTAAATCTTCCCTCCTGTGAACTCGCACCCCAGCGGATACTTCTTTGAACTGACCCCCGCCCCACAGCCCCCGCGCCGTCTGGAGCGCGCCCGGCCCTCCCGGGCTTGCTCCCTCCCTCCCGGCTGCGCACTTTTGCGGCGCGCTTGGTCTTTGATGTCTCTTTACATTATGGCAGAGCAGCCACACGCTCTCCCTGGCGCGAGGCTTTGTGTAATGGAACTGACATTTGGCCTTGATACCTGTATCTCTTGGTGATTGCAACAAATTTCTAAAATAAATATTGTACTTTGATCTCCTCGCATTGCATTTTTAATGGACGCTGCGAACATTACTTCGTTAAGAAGTTTTCCAAGAGCTAGTAGGGCGAAGGGAGGGAGGCTAAACAGCAGCTCGGCAAAGTCTCTCTCCAAACTTCTTCTGGGCCTGGGTGGGCCGGAATTCCGGCTGGCTTTCACAAATGGAGATGCAGCCAAAAGTAACGACTTCCAACACGCAGGACACTCATACTGTGTGTTCCGCTTTGTCCTAAATACTTTGCATATATTAACTCTTTTAAGCCTACAAACATTCTACTAGCGGAGCGCTACTATAAATAACTCCCATTTTCCAAATGGGGAAACCGAGGCACAAAGAGGCTGAGTCACTTGCTTGCTAAGGTCACCAACTAGAAAATGGCAAGGCAGAAAAAAATCTGGCTTCAAAGTCCACGCTCTTAACTACCAAGACACTACTCTCTTTCGCCCTGCTGGCCACTGATGGTGGTTTAACTGGCTAAGGGGACATCCTGGAGAAAAAGTTAACTCCTGTAACTTTGGAGATGAGAAATGGCTTTTCTTGCCTTTTTGCAAAATAACTATCAGATTGGGCAAAAGAGGATCCCTTCCATCCTACTTAGCCCAGCCCGGCCCGCCTCCCGGAGAAAGGGGAACTGAAGAGCTCAAAGGAGCGGGAGAGGAAACAAACGCTAAGGAACCAGACCCGCTTTGAGGGGACGGGCATATGTCGGCGCACGGGGCTACCTGGCCTCTAACTTGCATCCGGGAAAAGGCTCCCTTGGGTCTCAGGCTTCTCTGGTACTGGACCCCTGGATGGGGCGTGGGAAAAGGAGCACGTCTGCCAGGCCTCAGATCAAACCACTAAGCCCTCTCCCCTTCCTCGCTCCCAGAGCACCCTGACCTCATCTTCAGGAGCTCACCGTTCCAGAAGTGACACATCGTTGGGGAGACAGGGGTGCGTGCGAGTGCGGGACGCGCGAAGGATGCATAGTGTTTGGGCCGCGTGCTGCCCCTTCGTCTTCAGTAAGATGTTCCCAGTTCGCAGGCGCGCGCTGGGCATGGGAGACTGTGTCCCGACCCCTGAAGGAAGTGCGGAGGGCACCATTATACGTACAGGCCAGACTCCAAATCCGTTGGAGTTAGGCTAACTTCTGGCACCACATCGAGAGGTGGTCAGTCCGGGTCGCAGTGTGGACCCCGGGAGGACGACGCGCAGAAAGGCCGGGAGCGAGCTGGTGTCTCAGAGAGAGGAGACCATGTCCGCGGGGAGTTCGGACCGGGAGCCGGGTAGGCCGAGCTCCCGTGGCCTACTCCGTTGCGCGGTCACGTGAGCCGCGGCCGAGAGAACCCCAGTGCGGCGAGGGTCTCGCCGCCTCTTTCTCCTTCCCCGCCCCGCGCTCCGGCGGGGAGCGACGACGGTGGCCGAAGCGCCGCCGTAGGATGCGCCCTGCTCCCCGGGCTGGAAGGAGGCAGGCGGCCGGTGTATCCTCCTCGGCCGGAGGTGGGCGGCCAGGGACGGTTTGGGACTAACCCAGACCCTGGCGAGCGCTTCCCAGCCCAGGGCGAGGCACAGCCGCGCCTGGTGAAGAACATTTTCTTTCCAAAGGAGAGGGGAACAAGTTTGTATTGATTTTTCTGTCCCCTCAGGGGCCTCCCGCGTATGATTTGTGTTTTATTGAACCACCACAAAAAAAAAAAAAAAGGCTTCCTCTATCGCACCTTGCTTTTTTTGAGTAGTTCCCTGGTAGGTCTGTCCGGCTGGCGAGAGCGCGCACTCACTTGGCGGGGCTTAGGGGAGAAACTACAGCTTCGCGGGGGGCTTTCGGTGGCGCCTAACAGCGGTCAGTCGCCTGCCCGGCCCTCGGAGCCAGGGTTGCTTGCCTGGGGAGAAAAGGGCGGGATAGCACAATTTCTCCTCCCGGATGCATATTATGGGTTGCTCTCGGTGTCCTGCCAAGCTCAGCTTTGGGGGTAAGCGCGGCGTGAGGCTTTTTCCCACGTTCACTCTGCAAAAGTTATGGTCTGAGGAAAACTTCCAGGTCTCCAGCAGGAACGTCACAAGAGAGCTCCAGTCGTTTGTCAGGCGGGCGGCCCTGGAGCGTGCGAGCCACCCACCGCCTCCCTGGGCGGCCGCCCGGCCCCGCCCCGGGTCACAGCCCTACCCTGGGCTCCACCGTGACGGGCGGGAGGACACGCGGCCCTCCGGGTGCGGTCGGCCCCACGTCCCGCCACGGGAACTCGCTCGGGTCCAGGTGTCCGTGGGCGGGGGGTTTGTGCTGTGAGAGTGCGGGGTGTGTAAATACGGGGGAGAGTTCCCTCATCCCCGTCTCAAAGTTCCGCGCCTGGAAGCCGAAGGCAGATTTTTCTAGAGATAACAAAGACACTTTTGTCACTTTGGGCGCTGCCTCAGTGCAAGTCTTTAATTGCAAGTGTGTGTGGGGGGGGCGGGGGGAATCGAGTGTCTCTAGCAACCCAAGCGCGGGGTCTCCAGGCGGCAAGGCCCCCTTTGATCAGGAAAATCCAATTATTTGTGTATATACATTTCCCACATAGTGATTACTTCATTAATTGTCCCGCCTTTATCTCCTCCTTTCCCATCCCCCCTAATAATCAGTTCTTTTATCCAGACCAACAAACACACCATAGGAGCTTTGTGGATTCAAAGGATTTGCTTTCGCTTCTGAAAGAGCCGCTATTCTTTGATGATTGGGTAGCGGCAAACTTCAAAGCCATAAATCTTCCCTCTGACTGGCTGGCGGCCCAGCAAAGTCCTTATCAAATTCTTGGAGGTGATCCTGAAGCGCTCAGACCGCGCGCAGGGCGAGCGAGCGGGGCGCGGCGAGGGGCGCGGGCGGGGAGGGCCCCGGCGTGCAGAGCCGGCGCCGGGGAGGCACGCTGGGCGGCCGTTCGTCCTCGCCTTCGGGTGTCCATGCCTCGGCGGCGGCGCCCCGCTCCGCAGCGAGCGGCCTGCAAGCTGTAGCCATGGCCGCTGTGGCAGTCCTCCGGAACGACTCGCTGCAGGCCTTCCTCCAGGTCAGGGCCGGGCCCGGAGGGGGCGGGGAAAGGTGGGAAGTACCGCGTCGGGATCTTTCCTGGTACTCTGTGCACCTTGAATCTCAAAGGGAACCCCGCCGGTGGATGCAGCTGGAGCCAGACCTAGGGGCGCCCACGCCAACTTCACACCTAATCTGGTGTCAAGAGTGTGGCTTTTGGGGGAGGGACGGGTGGATCCGGGGGTTCGGAGGTGCGCGCCTGGCAGAGAACAGGGCCGGAGCTCATCCTGCTGGGCCCTCCTGCTGATTTCAGCCCGGGGCGGGCCGGGGAGGAGCGCAAGGGTGGCGAAAACTTGAGAGCTTAAAAGATGAGAGGGAGGACGGATGGGCAGTCGGGCTGTGGGTGTTTCCAGACTCTTAACTGATCGCGGAGTTGGGAGCGGCGCGTCGGATCCCTCCTCCTCCCACTTTGCGCCCGCTTCCTCTAAGGCTGGATGGCGTCTCAGTGCACCAAGTAGTTTAGCAAGAAGCGCTCGCGTGCCCCACGTTCAGGTCGCACAGGCACCAAAAGTTTCTCGGGACCGGTGGGTGCGCGCGTGCGGCGCGGTGGCGGGGCAGGGTCGGCGGGGCGGAGGAGGGGCAGCCGTATAATAGCCGGCTCGGGGGCGGCGGGCGGGCCCGGAGTCCGCGCTTGGAGCGTTAACCTTTTGTCTCTTCTCCGCCCTCCCTCGCCGCCGCCTATGCAGGACCGCACCCCCAGCGCCTCCCCGGACCTCGGCAAGCACTCGCCTCTGGCGCTGCTGGCCGCCACCTGTAGCCGAATCGGCCAGCCCGGCGCGGCGGCGCCCCCGGACTTCCTGCAGGTGCCCTACGACCCCGCGCTGGGCTCGCCCTCCAGGCTTTTCCACCCGTGGACCGCAGACATGCCGGCGCACTCGCCAGGCGCGCTGCCGCCCCCGCACCCCAGCCTGGGGCTGACGCCGCAGAAAACGCACCTGCAGCCGTCCTTCGGGACTGCGCACGAGCTGCCGCTCACACCCCCAGCCGACCCCTCCTACCCCTATGAGTTCTCGCCAGTCAAGATGCTGCCCTCGAGCATGGCGGCTCTGCCCGCCAGCTGCGCGCCCGCCTACGTGCCCTACGCCGCGCAGGCCGCGCTGCCGGCCGGCTACTCCAACCTGCTGCCGCCGCCGCCCCCGCCGCCCACCTGCCACCAGCTGTCTCCCAACCCGGCCCCCGACGACCTCCCGTGGTGGAGCATCCCGCAGGCGGGCGCTGGGCCGGGAGCCCCTGGAGTTCCGGGGGGCGGCCTCTCCGGCGCCTGTGCAGGGGGGCCCCACGCGCCCCGTTTCCCTGCCTCAGCGGCTGCCGCTGCCGCCGCCGCCGCCGCCCTGCAACGGGGCCTGGTGTTGGGCCCGTCGGACTTTGCGCAGTACCAGAGCCAGATCGCTGCGTTGCTGCAGACCAAGGCCCCCCTGGCGGCCACGGCCAGGAGGTGCCGCCGCTGCCGCTGCCCCAACTGCCAGGCGGCGGGCGGCGCCCCCGAGGCGGAGCCAGGCAAGAAGAAACAGCATGTGTGCCACGTGCCGGGCTGCGGCAAGGTGTACGGCAAGACATCGCACCTGAAGGCGCACCTGCGCTGGCACACAGGCGAGCGGCCCTTTGTGTGCAACTGGCTCTTTTGCGGCAAGAGCTTCACGCGCTCAGACGAGCTGCAGCGGCACCTGCGGACTCACACGGGCGAGAAGCGCTTCGCCTGCCCCGAGTGCGGCAAGCGCTTCATGCGCAGCGACCACCTCGCCAAGCACGTCAAGACGCACCAGAATAAGAAGCTCAAAGTTGCTGAGGCTGGGGTTAAACGGGAGGATCCGCGGGACCTGTGAGCCCATCCCGGGATCCCTTGATGCCACTCCTGCCTCGGACCACCTTCTCAGCACCCCTGCGGGAGATCGGGGCGGTGGGGGTGGGGACATTCGAGCAGCTGCCAGAGGGGAGACTCGGCAGACTGCCTGTCCGCTGCCCCCCTCCCAAAGTGGAGCCAGGTTCTCAGTTTCCTCGGTCCTCGGACACAGGGACCCAGGAGTAGCGGGGGAGGGAGGGTTGGAAGCTGGGGCCATTTGGGTCATGGCTCGGATCCCTGCTTTACGCCAGGGCGGTTCCAAACTCTGAACCATTCCCACCGTCTGGGAGACCGACAGTTTGGGGATACCACCCTGAGCTGGCCTTGTATATAGGAAGCGCTGCTGATTTAAAACGGAAGGACCTCGGGAGATTTGAAATCGTGCTCGGGTTTTGGTTTGGGCATTGTACAGGTTATTTAATAGCTTTGTTAAAGAATAATAATATTAATTAAAATGTTACTTTTGTCCTCAGCTCCATGCAGAGCTACAGCATGATATGTCTCTGTAAAGTGATCAGCAGTTACAGCGTGAAAATAAATACGTTAACTCCGGGTCATCTCGGGAAGACCCTGCTGAGCCGGTCTCATTTGATCTTTTCTTCTGCCAGGCTTTACTAAGCGGTCAGGTTTCACCGGGAATTTGATGGTTCCTATAGGCAGCCTGTGTCGAAGGCTTCTTTGGTTTGGAAGGCCCTGGGCAAGTGTGTTGGGTGCATGGTTGGAAGAAGGAAGACCACCTCAGTTTTGTGGTAAAGAGGCTAGGGCAAGATTTAAGAATCGCAGCTTGAGTTCCTCATACCGCTTTAGGACTTCACCCGAGAATGCTGGGTTGCAAGTTTGGGACCTGCTGCATATACTTTCTTTTTATCAGGCGAATTCCCTGTGGCTCTCCATTTGTTGGTACTCTCAGGACAGATCACACGCGCGGGCTGAGCTTTCTTCTCCCAGCCAGCTGTGCTGGTGTCTGAAGAAGTATTAGAGACTCGAGGATCTCTTCGCAAGTGAGATTTTGGAGAGGTACAGAGAAACTGGGGACTCTTGTTCAGCTTAATCTTTGCCTTGGGGAAGGGGAGAGGAGAAGGGAGAAGATAGCTTCCCAGGCATCTCTTCTGTATGTCAGCACCGTCCTGATACACAACGTTGTTTTGCTTGTTTTCTCATTTTGCTGTGGAAATCTTTGTAAGTCTTGTTTCCCAGTAACCACCCAGGGATTTCTGGTTAGGCCAGGAAATTTAGTTTCATTTTGTATCTTGGAATTTTATTTTTTTAATCACTGAATTAGACTAAGATTTTCTCAGGGAGGAACCAGGAATACTCACAGCTTGAAAATGTGGAAAAGGATTTTTAAATCCAGGTTTCTCGATTTTCTCTAAAAGTTGAAGTTTTAAAGTTTACGAGTGTTTTCAAATATCTCAACTAACTCCTTGATGTTCTCTAATATTTGAGTTTTTAAACCTGAAACTGAAAACTTAATTAGCAGTTAAGTCATCTGATTTAGGATTAGCAAAGAAGTGTATGTAAATTCATAGGATTTGACAGTTCACAAACCTTTACCTTGCTTTTGTTAGAAGTCAAACTGAAGGATCAGTTCTTACAAGCTATGAGGGTTGTTCTTGAGACTTATTGTATTAAGTAATACACAGACAACATAATTGGGATGAAAATTATTTTTATACTCCTAAGAAGTATCATTTTTGCCCTGTAACTTGGGTCAAGGTAGTAAATGAATGATTTGTTGTAGAAATATGCCCTAGAACCAGTTACTCTTAAGAGATTTTGGAACTATTTAATGACAAAGTAGAAAGCAAATCTTCATGATTCTTTACCTGGGAAGAGCAGTTTGGGTTAGTTAAATGTTCAGGGGTGTGGCGGTTTCGTGAGCAACAGTAATAAAATTGCTGGACAGTAACATTAATATACACCCAAATGTGTAATCTTAATCAAAATCATTAGATCTAAATCATTAGATTAAGATGACATAAGTGTATGTATAAATCAATGTGAAAAGTTAGAGAAACTGTTACATATCCATTAAGAGTTTCAGAAACTCAGATCTGAACCATGCCCAGGAATCAACTTCAGAGTCAAAAAGTTTTTTGGCAGGTGATGGGGAAAGAGGAATCCTTGCTACAGAGTGGAAAGACCAAGGGCTTTGAACTCAAAATTTGACATAGTTCTCTCATGTGAAAAAATGCCCTTGGTAGAGGAAAAAATGGTGATTATTGACAGCTACAATGCAAACCGATGAGGTGTTGAAGAATAAAGTTTCCTTACTATAACTGTGGTTGTTCAGAGAAAAAAATAGATAAAATGTACAAAATTTAATATCTAGACAAATGAGGTGTTGCAGTTTCCTTGTAATTATAACTTTGTGGTTGTTAAGAGAAAAACTAGATAAAATATATGGAACTTGCCAAAAATATGGTATATATAATTTTTTTAAAGCAGAACAATGTCACTTGGCAAAATAGCTTTCTTATGGTTTCACTTAATTGCACCTGCAAATTTAAAAAGTATGGTCTTTAGTTAACTTGGTACAGCTGAAAGACTGCTGCTCCTTTTCCAACTGCAAATCTGTGTTCCTGTAACTTTAGAAAAAAAAATTTATGCCATTATCCAAGTGGAAGTCAGGAAGCCACAATGGTTTCATACTATTATCCAAGTTTAGGAAAGTATTTCATGTTTATACTGAAAAATAAGCTGATAAATGCTCAGAAATACAAATTTGATAATGTAGAAATGCATTAGTGTTTACAAGCTGTTAAAACGTAAATTGCTGTTGCCTGCTTTGCTCATAAAACTGCAACCACAGTACCACTTAGGACTTCAAAAATTACTTTCAAATACATCAATATGCAAGAATTAATATATATAAATTAAGCACATTCATTGTAGAAAAAAATTTAATGAAATTCAAATGAAAAGAAGTTTAGAAGCAAATTACTTATAAATGTAAACTAAAATTTATTTTCAGTTGGAGTTTTGCCAACATCAAAAAAGCAAGTTTAATCCACCAACTTTATGCAAGGTTTCGCTTAAAGACCCCAGCACTCAATTTAATTGTTTTAAAAACTAATTGAAGATGATACGTTAATGATTGCCTCAAATGTCAGTAGACATTGTAGATTTTTTTAAGCAAGTATTTTGGTAGCATGCAAATATAACACAGTGTCATATTTTAGAAAATTCTAAAAATTAATGTGATATATTATTTTAAATTTAATACTTAATTGATAAATGAACTATTTTTACCAAGAACTTGGGAACATGAAGAAATTGAGTTATCAGGAAATTAGCTAATTTGCAGTTATGTGTTTCTGAACTTATTAACACTATAGTTTTCTGCTTTTCTCAAGGGAAAATTGTGCAAATATACCTTTCACTGGCCACTAATTTTTAATAATTCTGGTAATTAATGAAAACAAATTATGTCAAAGAAAATACAACTGTTACTCACCTCCATGTTAGTCTTTTCTAGTTTCAGCTAGAGTTTAAATCTAATAACTATGTTGTGTATATTGTTTTAAATTATTTTGTCTTAAGTCAATCAAACAAGACATGCCAATTAAAAAATTAATCTTGCTAAGCATGCTTCTTGCAGAAACCTATTTGAAATAATTACATATGTAGAAAAGGCAGTTTTTACCCCATTTTGCACTATTTTCCATTCTAATGCTGTGGATTTTTAAGTAATGTAGTTTAAAGCAGCATCTTCAATGTTTTCCATTTATTTTCTGCTGTGAGAGTTTCACTGTTACTACTGGAGTAGCTATGACTCCAAATTCATATAAACACCTAGTAAGTTGTTTAGAACTCTAAAATTATGAGCCACTTTTACTTGCATTAGCTCATCACATCAAATAATGACAAGTTAAGGTGAATTGACAATACCTGATGCGGAAATGGTCTTGTGTTATGGAATCAGAGTCAAGCCTTAAGCTTTGTTTTATAGTAAGTATAATTATAATTTGTTAATGTCCCAAATTGAGGGCCACTCAAAACAAGTCATATTAATTTTGTATTAAATATATTACCTTTCTGTGGTTTGCATGACAGAGGGAACTTTTATTGCTTTTATTTTTTTGTTTTTTTAGACTTCAAGACTAGACAGCACGGCTCTTTTCAGTTTATTGCATGAAGGAGTTACAATAGTCCAAGTTAAAAGCAGACACCCAGAGGGAACTTTTAAAAGTGTATGACACTGAGGACAGTTTTAAAATGCCATATGCCAACATAGTTTTATAAAGTAGAAAAAAACAAGGAAAACATGATAGATGGATGTTGGTAATGAGATATATATTTAGATCAATACACCACAAGGATATCTTTCATTATTGGGCCACCGTAATGGTAACCTGATTAACGTGGCATTCAGTATATTTAATTTAAACAATAAATTTTTCTCTGGTATTGTTCAGATTCAACACATTATTGATAATGATCTTGATGTCAGTTGCTCCTCCCTTGATTGTTTTTAAGGAAACTGATATGTTACCAGAGAAAGCAAAGTTTCAAATTAATTTATGGATATTGTAGAATAATTTACATAATGTGTCTAACTATAATGAACAAGTGATATTTATCCAAGAAAGATGTAACCAAACAGCTACAGACCCCCAATTTTTTTGATAGTTTCACAATTGTTTTACCATTACAACTTATTACCGATAGAAGATTTGTACATGATGATTGATATAGTTTCGTGCTGACATTTTAATGACTTCCCTTTCTAGACTTTATACATTTTTCTCTTCCATGTCTTTAGTGATTGATTATTTAAAGCATAATCCCCCATGGGACATTTGACATTTAATTCATAATTCAGTTCATGCATATGAACTACAATAATATCTTCACAACACATAATAAACCATATTAACTTATACATTTTGGTTATGTACCTAATATCAAAATTAAATTCAGGGGAAATAAATGCAGTTCTTGTTTGATATCATATGAAAAATCTGCAGCTTTCACTTTTCAACAAGTTGTTTCAGGATTATGAAGATTCAGTCTGTCTATTAGGAAGTGGAAGTTTGTTTTGTGGTAAAAGTATTCATCCATTCTTTTCATTATTTGTCAAAACTATGATATCAAAAATTCACTAAAATTTTCTAAAGTCTAAGACAATGTCTTGATATCACCTGACTTTTTAATATAAAGGTAAACCATTCAGTCATATATGGGTATTTTCTAATCATCTTATGTTTAGCATAATCTAAAACACAAATGGGAAACCTCTGGCCCTCAGCTTAATTTCATCCAGTTCACGAGGCAAATATCAAGACTAACTCATTTATGCTTATGGTTGGGAAAATGTGTCCTAATTTTAAAAGTATTTGGTAGCAATTTCCTGAAAGTCTGCATAAGACACCATGAAAGCTTATTTCTCTTATTTCTGTCTATGTGAGTTTTATTATATTCTGTGTATTGCTTTCCTTTTCCATTGTTTATGTCTCTTTACTTGTGGATGTCACATGTCTTTTATATATCCATGTCCATCTCTGGACATGGAAACTTTCATTTTGTGTCATGTGTCTCTCTTCCCAAAATATTTATGCCCATTATTTGGTTTTGCTCCCAATAAGGCAGAATTCAACAGGATTCTAAATTGTGGTTACTTTAAAACTGTTTTGTTTTCAATAGACACTTGTATTCTTTGGTCTAAATTTTACATGTAGGTGAATTAAATTTATAATTCTATTTGTAGATTCAACTCATGTTTTATTTTTGTAGCACGTGGCTACTGTTGCCTATTTGTGAACATCAGTGGGAAAAATGTTTACATCATAATTGAAAATAAAATTGTAAAATATGATAGAGGATTATGGTTTAAGGTAGTCCTAGTTTAGATAGATTTTAATTAGTAAAAAATATACAAATGGAGTAGGTTAAAGTCTTTAAACACAGCCCTTTATTTATTGAGCTAAAGTTTTAATGAAGGAGGTATGAACTAAATCTGGGAAGCACGTAGCTGTATTTCTTATTGAGGTTATTATATTTGAAAGAGCTGCCTTTTTCTCTAAAGCCTTTATTCTCCTCTGTTTGATTCTTGAAGTTCATGTCATCTCTTGATAGTACTGCAAACAACTGCCAAGAAAGTCTTTGTGGTAGCAAATTATGCACTGAGCCTAGGTTTGAAGTAGGAAGTTGCTAAGTTGTCTTCTAAGGAGAAAGCTCTCCCTTCATCAGTCATGATTCAGACTTGCCAATAGTAAGCCCGTGTGCCAGGAGCAGCCAGCAGCTGGAAGATGTGGGGCTGTAGATGCCCCCTTGCTTCTGCAGCAGGGAGATCTAGAAGCAGGGGAAATGGAAAACAAATCATGGGGAATATCCTATCTAAACAGGATATTGAAAGGAGCTGAAATAGGACCACTGGGTAGAAGCTACAAGGCAAGGGTTGAGCGCCTTCTCAAACTTGAAATGGACCCTTGGGGAGGAAAGTGTCTCCCTCACCACAGGTTTTGTTTTTGATTTTTAAACTAAAGGTGAGTATGAGTAGGCTGTAGAGGAGATGTGGGCTTTGAGTGAGAACATTTGGACTTGGGTGATATTTATGGTCTTGTCCAGCGCTGAAATTCTTCAAATCTAAAATCTGTAAATCAAAAAGTTCAAATAAATCTTATTGTTACTAAAAAATACAACAGTAATGTGAATGATCCTGGCATTCTGGCATCTGATTTCAGAAGTCTAGTTTTTGGAAATATAGTTTGTTCTTAAATAGTTAAAGGCATCAATGGGGAGCAAAGGTAATTTAGAATAAGCTAGTCAGCCTCTATGCAAGTAATAGCATTTAGTGACATGATCTTAGTCTTGGCTTTCAAAGATAACATTACTAGGTGTGTTAATCTTTGTAAGTGTTGTACTGTTATGTGCAGCCCCAAATTCTGTTACTATCTATGGAAATTTCGTAGTAAAATGACAGGATTCAAAAGTATAGGTAGCTTTCCAATAGTTAAGTAGGTATAATTACTTACATTTACAAATGTTAGCCCTAGTTAAGTTTAAGGAAACCATTCTTTGCTACACCCTAGAAGTCAATTTGATATGTACAATTAAGAATATGTGAGCTGCATACTTAATTCAGTATTGGTCATTTACAATTATTAGATGTAGGAAACTAGGCACAAAACAAATTCAAAACATGTACGTATAACTAAATGTACCAACAACTATTTGATGTCTACAAGATGTAAGGTGCAATGATGATTCAAAGATGAATGCATTCCTTCAAAGAGCTCATGGTTGCAAAGGAGATAAAATAAATGCACAAATGAATATAATAGAAGGCTTAATGCCTGGTAAAAGTAACCAACAAAATTCCTATAAAAACACAAGGAAAAGGGAATTTATTTCACAATGACGAACTGTTTTATCCCACAAATTGGTATTCTGCCACAAACTGCATCTGTAGCATTCAGAATCCAATTAGATTTTTACACAGAGCTGATAGTTCAAGACAGCATGGTCCCCAGGCCTGCAGCACTAGCATCACTTGGGCTCACTTGTCAGAATTGCACATTCTTGGGTCCAACCCCCAGAGTTACTAAGTCAAAAACTCTGGGAACAGAGTGGGTCATTTGGCCAAAATTTTCACCCAGTTCAGAAAATTGGGTCCTAACTCCCAATTGGGAGACAGCAATAGTCTTAATTAAAAAGTAATTCTTACATGCATGTTATGTAATTATGTAGACAATTGTCCTTTTATAGTATTTAATATCAACAGAGGCTTTACATTTTTGAATTATAAATCACATATTTTGTATGTTAGTGGAATTTTCCCCAAAAAGTGGAACAGTGACTTTTACCAGTATCTGTTTTCATAAAAGGAATATTCAGCTAAAAGAGCAGTTTGGTTTTTTAATGTCATTGGATGATTATTAACTAAACATCATAGGGCACATATAAACTCCACCACTAAGACTGAAAAATAAATGTAACTCCATGCTGCAGAAATGCAATGATGGCACTTCTAAAAGACAAGCTCAGTTGCTGAGAGACTCTGTTTTGCTATATTAGCTTTTTAAAACTACTGGGGCGGGGAGCTGGAGACAGGGAGGCCAGGCTTGGTGGCTCATGCCTGTAATTCTGACATTCTGGGAGGCCGAGGCAGGAGGATCCCTTGAGCTCTGGAGTTCAAGACCAGCCTGAGCAAAAGCGAAACCCCATCTCTACTAAAAACAGAAAAATTAGCCAGTGTAGTGGCACATGCCTGTAGGCCCAGCTCCTGGAAGGCTGAGGCAGGAGGATCACCTGAGCCCAGGAGTTTGAGGTTACAGTGAGCTATGATGACGCCACTGTGACAGAGCAAACTCTGCCAAGGTGACAGAGCAAAAACTGCCATGGGGAAGTGCGGAAGTCTGAGGCTTCTCTGTAGTGCCCATTAAAAACTTATGAGGTTGTAGATTTTTGTCTAAACCCAAAGTCTTCACTTCCTCTGATTCCATCCCAATCCTCTTTAGCCCATCACTCTTCTCCTTTACAAAGACTTTCTTGCTCAAAGAACATCTCAGGGCTGTTTCTCAGATCAGAACATGATTCAGTAAAATGTCTTTG
This sequence comes from Avahi laniger, assembly GCA_963575035.1. Taxonomy (NCBI): domain Eukaryota; kingdom Metazoa; phylum Chordata; class Mammalia; order Primates; family Indriidae; genus Avahi; species Avahi laniger. The sequence goes on from CAUYSK010056539.1 coordinate 60,853, forward strand.
AAAACCTGTTTATTTCTGACCTTTGAAATTATAGAAATCTGCTGGGAATTACCAGTACCAAGAACACTTGTAGCATAAATAAGAATAAGTCCATGGTTTTTTTCTGGGAATGGGCCCCTCTCTCTGCTCCCAAGTCTAAACTACCCAATCATCATAGTTTGAGGGTCCTTCAGGAGGACCCCTAGTGAATGATAGGCTAGGTTGATTCTGACCGTAGCATACACCTAAGAAGTCCCCAGTATCCTGAGAGATCAGGGAGCTCTCTAAGACTAGGCTGAGCTCCCCAGCCAGAATTTATAGTGATAGAATTTAGCATGTTAGAGTTGGAGGAGACTTAAAAACCACCCAGTATGATCCTCTCATTTAACAGAGGAGAAAATTGAAGGTATACTAGATCCAATGAAGTAATCATTGTCCACAATGTGCTAATGAGTGAACACACTCAGTAGGAAGCCAGTAGCCTAGAAAAGGGAGCGATGGTTGTAGATAATGGAGACTGGGAGGAGACTCAGGAAAGTAGCATCAAGGGAAGCTTTGGCCTGCAGCTCCCAAAGGACTAGGAACTGCGGCTCTTAACTTTTTATGTTTACAAAATTTACCTGGAATGCTTATTTCAGTGCAGAATTCTGAGCTATATCCCTGGAACTAGTGATTCATTAGGTCCAGGGGTGAGGCCCAGGAAGCTGGCTTCATTATAACCATCACCCCAGTGACCCTAAGACAGGCAGTAGGAAGACCACCATTAGAGAAATACTTCCTTACAAGAAAAAAATCATGTGGGTATGGAAATTTCTGAGCATTTTGACAGTGGAAAGTGCTTGGGTATTAATTCCTATCTAATTTTCTTTCTTTTTTTCTTTCTTTTTTTTGTAAAATCCACAGCTGATTGCTGAGGCCCAACAAAATACATACCATGAGGCCGGGCGTGGTGGCTCACGCCTGTAATCCTAGCGCTCTGGGAGGCCGAGGTGGGAGAATTGTTTGAGCTCAGGAGTTCGAGACCAGCCTGAGCAAGAGCAAGACTCCGTCTCTACTAAAAAAAAAAAAATAGAAAGAAATTAGCTGGTCAATTAAAAATATATAGAAAAAATTAGCTGGGCATGGTGGTGCATGCTTGTAGTCTCAGCTGCTAAGGAGGCTGAGGCAGTAGGATCACTTGAGCCCAGGAGTTTAGGTTGCTGTGAGCTAGGCTACCGCCACGGCATTCACTCTAGCCAGGGCAACAGAGTGAGATTATGTCTAAAAAAAAAAAAAAAAAAATGCATACCATCGTCTTGAAGAGGAGAGGGAGTTCGGAAGCTTTATCTTACCTGTCTGAGTCTGTGTCAAATGCTGTAGAAGCCATGACCTTTCCCCTGTCAAATGTGAAAAAAAGATACTAAATGGTCACTTGGGTTTACTAAATTCCCAACTAAGATTGGTCATATTCTGAAGTCAGAAAAATTGAATTAAATAGATGTGCTGTAGATATCTCACTTTGGGCTCATAGCTTTCTGTGACAATTCAGAATCAAAGAGTCATTCATGTTTATAACTAAAATCTCAGAGTTCACCACATCAAACCTCTTCATTATACAGAGGAAGCAATCAATACTCATCAAGGTCCAGCCCTGACAGAGCTTGCATTCTAGTGAAATAACTGGGTTGTAATTCTTACTCCCTCCCCTGATGTCTTAATCTCTCTATCATTCTATTCACTCTCCAGTTCACTTATTCCACAAATATTCGCTAAACATTTGCAGATGTCAAAGATGAGCATCCACCATGAAAAAGTCATGCAAGGTCCTTGCCCTCATAGAGCCTGCAGTCTGATAGGAAATACAGAAAGTCAACAGGCAGAGCCTAGGGGCTCCAAGAGAACAGGGTTTATTTACCACTGTATACCAGCATCTAGTATAGTGCCCGACACTTAACTGCATAAGCAATAAATATTTTTGTTGTTAACATAAGGTAGTATGATAAGTACAGTCAGTATAGTAAGTTAGTATAGTAAGGATGCCCCAGGTTTAACTGATATTATCTCTTCCCATCAGCATCTATAAGAAATGTCATAGGGTTAAAGACCAGAATCCCTTTCAGCTTTTAGCTGTTTGCGTGGGGCATACAGTAGTGGTTGTAGAAAGTGGCTAACTGGCTCCCTATCCCTATCCCAGGATCCTGGGTCTGATGGCTTCTCTCAAGCAATCTCAACTTCCCGATGTCTAGCAGGCATTCTCTTGCATTCCCTAAGTCTCATTACTTCAACTTTTAAAGACATGCTCTACCACCGCCTTGCTGGCTAATGTTATCAAAATCTAAACTGATTTAGAAGAGTATGTAAAGTGACCGTTCAAAGAGAAAAAAAACAAGGCATAAACCACAAGGGCAGGAAGCCAGAGCTGCAGAGAGAAGGAGAATGTCTCAGATTGAGACAAGGTGGTAGCGGTGTGGGCATATGTTGTGTAGATCTGGAGTTGTGGAAAGGCCATACCTCAGAAGGAACAGGTGTGATGCTCCAAAAAGGCTAGACCCAGAGGACTTGGCAACAGTCTTGACAAAGATCTCCATGTATTGGTTACTTTTTGTTGCAAAAAATGACTATAAACTTTGAGGCTTCAAACATTACGCAGTTATTATCTCCCAGATTCTGTGCATTAGTATCCCAGACACAGCTTAGTTGCAGCCTCTGCCTCAGGGTCTTTTGTAAGGATATAATCAAGGTGTTGACCAAGGCTAATCTGAAGGTTAGACTGGTAAAGGATCCATTTCCAAACTCAAGTGGTTGTGGCTGGGATTCAGTTCTTTGCTGGCTGTTGCCTGGAGATTGACATCAGTTTCTTGCCATATGGGTCTCTCCAACATGACTGCTTCATCAAAGCATGCAAGCTGCAAAGGCAACAGAGTCTGCTAACAAGATGGAGGTTCATCTTTAATAATCTAATCACAGAAGCGACAGCCTATCAACATTCTATTCACTTGCAGGAAATTAAGAAAAGGGGATTACACAAGACTTGAATTCAAGGAGGCAGAAATCTTCGGGGGCTGTTTTAGAAGCTGCTTACCACACCCTGTGATGCATGTTGTCAAAAATGATAATAATGTGAAGTTATATATCCGGACCATGGAGGCTTGGACAAAGAGTTTCTCAGCGTCAGCCATGATGCCTTCTCGCCGGTGAGAGATTGCCAATTGTCCCCCCAGGACTCATATGTCCTTTCTTCCTTTTAGTAATAGTAGTCCCCAAGTTTTAGGAAGGCACATGGCTGTCCATCTTGAGACTATATATCCTAGCCTCTCTTGCAGTTAGGTGTGGCCATCTGACCAAGTTCCCGCCAATGGGAGGTGAGCCACTCCAGGTACCATCCTTAAAAGAAAGTTGCATGCCTTCCCTTTCCTCTTTTCCTCCTTCCTGAGGCTCAAATACAGACATGACAGCTGGCATCCAACTCAACCATGTGGATAAGGACAGCACCCTGGAAGATGGCCAAGCAACAAAACAGAGGGAATCAAAGTCCCCAGATAATCACGTGAAGCAGAGCATCCTGATTTTCCTGGGCTGCCTACCAGCTGGACTTTTATATGAAAGACAAACACCATCTTGTTTAAGCCATTGTTCCTTGGTGTCTAGTACAGTAACTAAACAAATATGCTTGCTGATAGACCACACGCTGCTTCTAAGGCAGTTATTAGCAGTGCTCCCACTGAGTCTTCCTGGGGCAGCCGTGAATTACATCCCTTTAAAAGAGTACCTGGAGAGCAAGCTCATGTGATAGCACCTTTTTAGCTCCTCCGAGCCTGTGTTTGCTTGTGTCCTCAAATGAGTTCTCACCCACTCAAGGGAGTCTTCTTAGGATGCTGCTATGGAAAACTCCATCACTACTTTCCTGCATTGCCCATCCTAAGGTACCTAGAGGACTTCACTCATTCGCTTCTTCATTTATTTCACTATTCTGAGAGCTCTTCTCATGTGACAGTCACTGTTTTAGGCACCAGGGAAATAGCAATGAATAGGACAGACACAAACTTCACACTCTCAGGAAGCTGATATTCTAGTAGGGCAGGAAAGACCCAATAAACAAATAAAAAAGATAATTTCAGAGAATTATAAAACAAAACAACAACCTGAAATTTGTCTTCGTGTGCCCTGAAAGATCAAACAGGAGTTAATGCCCCAGGTGGCAAATTTTGACCCATGAAAGATTTCTATGAAGGGAGCTTGAGGATACATTTGCTCTTCCTTCTTCCCTCTAATGGACTGTTCCAGGCACAGCATTTCCATATAGTCTGTCCAAAGAGGCCGTTTGTGACCGAGCAGGCACCTGCTGAGAAATCAGCTCTGTTCACTGTTTATGACATAATGGCCAGAGCAGTCATTCGTCACCTTGTACTTGCTACCATTCCTTCCCTGCCTCCCTTCCCTTTGCCCTGATTCTTGCAGAGGTGGGATTGTACCTCCTAAAAAAGCATTAGCACTTAAGCTTTGCCTCAGGCTCTGTGTTCCCAGGAAATCAGGCAAAGACAGACATTGCCAATATTATCGATGGACTTCCAGCTGTGACTTACATCATCACTTCTTTCCCTCCGGTGTTCCTCTAGCTAACTCATTGTTCTAGTTCTATTAGTCATGCTGCAACCTTCCATTTTGTACTTATAGCTTTATTTAATTTTCCAACCACTGGAGATGGTCTCTCTTGTCTCTTATATTTTTCAGGATGAAGACACTTGTGTCTCTACCCTTCTGTTCACCTCTCCTCCCCTACGCATCTCCAAACCTCCATCATCATACTTTCACATCATTAAGGTTGGTAGCATTTACATTCTGTTCTGTAATCATAATTATCTTCTGTTATTTTCCTAAGTGCCTTTTCTAACTTTGAAAATCAATATACAGTGTCAATTACTATGATGACTATCCACTGAACAATAAATGTTTATTAAGAGTTTGCTGTGTTTTGGGACACTATTCTCTAGGGTCTAGGGATAAAGTGGGGAACCAAACAGACAGAAATCCTTGCCTTTACAGGTCTTTCTTTTCAGTGGAGAAGAAAATAATAAACAGAATACACATGTAAAGTGCACAGTATGCTGGATTATGGAGAAGAGCAAGAAGAGAACAAAGCAAGGAGGGGGACTAGGAAGAGTCAGTCTCAGGGGCTGATATTTTAGGTAGGCTGGGCAGGGAAGGGCACTCTGAGAGGGTGACCTTAGGGAAGCACAGGAGCAAGACAGCAGCTGCTGGGGGGAACAGCATTTCAGGCAAAGGGAAGAGCAAGTATAATAGCCCTATGACAGGAGTGTGCTAATTGTATTTAAGCAAGAGCAAGGAAGCTCGTCTGGCTGGAGCAGATTGACCCAGGGGGAGAACAGAGGGAGGAATGAGGAGCACATCTTAGAGGGCCTTCTATGTCAAAGCAAAGATTTTCTCTTTTACTTTAAGAAGAGATGACAAGGTTTTTTTTTTTTTTGAGACCAAGTCTCTCTCTTTTTGCCCAGGCTAGAGTGAGTGCCGTGGCGTCAGCCTAGCTCACAGCAACCTCAAACTCCTAGGCTCAAGTGATCCTTCTGCCTCAGTCTCCCAAGTAGCTGGGACTACAGACATGTGCCACCATGCCCAGCTAATTTTTTCTATATATTTTTAGTTGACCGATTGATTTCTTTCTAATTTTTTTTTTTTTTAGTAGAGATGGGGTCTCGCTCTTGCTCAGGCTGGTCTCGAACTCCTGAGCTCAAACGATCCGCCCGCCTCGGCCTCCCAGGGAGCTAGGATTACAGGCGTGAGCCACCGCGCCCAGCCGATGACAAGGCTTTGACAAGGTTTTGAGCAGTGGAGTGACAGGATCTGAAGTACATTTTAACAGGATCACTCTGGATATTGTGTTAAGAAGAGGATAACAGGGGGTGAGAAGGAAGCAGGAAAACTAGTCAAGAGACTACTGAAATAATCTAAGCAAGAAATGATGGTGGCTTGACATAGGGTGGTAGCAGCCAAGGAGAGGAGACGTGGTCAGAATCTGGATATATTTCGAAGGCAGAACCAATATGATTGGTGAATGGGTGGCCATGGGAGAGAAAAATGCAATGAAGAGGAACCTCAAGGTTTTTGACCTGAGCAACTGGAAGAACGGAGTTGTCATATAACGAGATGGGAAGACTATTTAGAGAACAGGCTTTAAGGGAAAAGATCAGGGACTCCACTCTTTGTTGCTGTTTTAATCATCTATTACTGCACAACCAATCATCCCAAATTTAGTGACTCAAAACAACAATGAATTGTCATCACTCATGGTTTCTGGCAGTCAGGAATTCGGATGGGATTCACCTGAGCATTTCTTGCCCACGGTCTCTTGCTGAAACTCCCCGTTTTAGTATTGAAAGCCCTGTGTCCTGGGAAATCCCTCCCAAGGATGTGAAAAGTTCTGATTTTCGGTGATGAGTGCAGAAGATGGGGGAAAAGTACAAAACCCACATAGCGACTCCCCAAAATAGGAACTAAAGTCAGTGCTGTTTTAATGTCAAGTGGACACAGCATGGACTATCTGCCTTAGGTAGCCACTGCCACAGCTCTTTCCCAACCACTGATGTTGGCAACTATGGTTTGTGGTTCACAATAATGGATCACCTGTTGCAGCATCACTTCAAGTGATATGACTGAAGTATGCAACTTAAGTTGAATTGCAATCATGGGCTTTAATAGTCTGGGTTTGACTTGACCTATGGATTAACTGCTGTGCTTTGTATCGAGATTATCGTGGCCACCCTGGAGGATTGGGATGGCTCTCGATTCCCACCCAAAATCTGGGTCAGATGTTGAGACTGATGATGCCAAGCACACACCAAGAGATAATAGAAAGGTCTGTTACTTACATACCTGAGGTCCCTGGGGAGAGCAGGACAGTCTCTCTGCAGGTCTGGAAAGGCTTGAGAGAGCAGAGAATGGAGTTTTTATTGGGGATAGGGGGTAGGGGTGGGGTGCGGGTTCTCATGTGTGAGGGGAGTTTGTGCAGTGTGGATCTCCCCCCAGAATCAAAGGAGAGAACACTCAGGCTTTCTTATCAGCTCACCCAGATGTGGGGTGGGGGCTCGGAGGAGAAAGGGGTGAGGCTGTTGGTAGTCAAACGTAAAAAACTGGAGTCAGACTCTATTGCAGAGATAGTGCTAGTTTAATTTTTAGGATTATGAATATTGTGACAATGTTTTCTAAAAGTTCAGATCATGAAAAAGAGAACAACTGCAATACACTAGTATACCCCAGATCTTGCTGAAAAGGAAGCTTAAATGACTGTTCTTTTCATGATGGAAGGAAGGACACATACGGCTAGATTGGGGAGGTAAATAGCCAAAACAGAGCCTGTTGCACAATATGCAAAAATAATTTTGGATTGGGCACGGAGGAGAAGGAGATCGTGAAAACATATATGGAGACTGGAACTCGCAATTCTGGAATTAGCAAGGAAGTACTTCTAAATAAATCAGGTTTTTTTGTTTTGTTTTGTTTGTTTTGTTTTTTTGTCTCTCAAAGACACCAATGCTTGGTTAAAAATAGTGACTACTGAATTACTTGGGTGTACCACATGAACATACACACAGTATTTTACCATTGCCTTGATGACACTATGGAACTAAGTAAAGTTACAGTTCCTGATTCACAGGTCATAACTATAATGTCCTGTGGGCAAACAAAAGGGAGAAATTTGATAACTGATGTGTTGGCACCTGTATTAGGTTGCTAGGGCTGCTGTAACAAAGTACCACAAAACAGATGGCTTAACACAACAGAAATGTATTCTCCCACAGTTCTGAAGGCATGAAATCTGAAATCAAGGTGTCAGCAAGAACAGCTTCCCTCTGAAGTTCTAGGGAAGACTCTATTCCATGCCTCTGTCCTAGCTTCTCGCGGCCCTGGCAGTCCTAGCACTCCTCGGCCTGTAGCTTCATCATTCCAACTTCTGCTTCCATCCTCACCTGGTCGTCTTCCTTCTCTCTCTCTCTTGGATTTATGGCCTGCCCTAATCCAGTATGGCCTCATCTTAACTTGATCACATCTACAAAGACCCTTATTTCCAAATAAGGTCACATTCACAGGTTGCAGGTGGACATGAATTTTTAGGGGACACTATTCAATCCAGTACAGCCCCTTACAGCATGGAGTTCATTCCATCAGATCTTACCTATGACCATGCTTTCTACAGTATATCAAGTAATACATCAAACTACAGCAACAAAAACATGTTCCCCTGCTCTTAGGTACTTTAATTTGAAAAATGGCATTTCAAATAATTTTCTTATTTCTATGAAGAGTTTAATAAAATCACAGAAAACAGAAAATAAAAAAATTGTTGATATGTTGTTGAAGTGAAAACTAGACTTTGCTCATCTATCTGCATATTCAGCAAAGAGTACAAATATAAATCTTGGGAAATCCCATTCTGTTTATAAACTTCTATAAACTTTATAATGTAGACTTGATAATAGCAGAACTGTAAGTCAAAATGAATTTACATTTGACTATATTCAGTTTTACCACTATGTATAATAAAAGGAAAGAAGGCTGTCCTAAAGGCTGCGGGCAGTTCAGAGAAGTATTATTAGAAAAGGCAACAGAAAGATTAAAAATAACCTACCATATATCATAGGACAGAAGGAAATATGTCATTGCTATTTTTTATTAGATATAGGTAATATCTGTTTAACTAGCACTATTTATGTTCTCCTTTTAATCTTATGTACGTTTACTTGTTTTAAGAATATACAAAAAAAAAAAAAAGAAAAGAAAAAAAATTAGCCAGGTATGGTGGTGCACACTTGTAGTTCCAACTACTTGGAAGGCTGAGAGAGGAGGATCACTGATGCACCACTGCACTCCAGCCTGGGTGACAGAGTGATATCCTGTCTCAAAAAAAAAAAAAAAAGAATATACAATAATAGAGTCTATAAAACTTAACTACCCAATATAGACTTAAAAAGAGATAAATTACTATATCAAATGACAAGAAGAAAGTTATTAAAATATTGTTATATTTTTCTCACACACAGTTTTTTTAATTAGTCCTAGTCTTAATTACTTCTAATTGCATTATTAACTAGTCTTATTGTTTATTTAAATAATAACTTATTAGTCTATTTAGTCCTATTTTTAAAGAATTCAAATAGTTTATTTAAATTTATGTTTATGTACATATGTGATCTCCGTATTCTGCTTTTGACAATAATTTAACGCTTTTGAATAAAAGCATAAATAATTCCATTAATTTCATTAGATCATAATCACATAATCACATTTTTCTGTTTATTTAATGAAATAGAAATGTATAGCCAGCTAAAAAAATCAATTTGAAGCTAGCAACCATTTTTTTAATAGGAGGTACACAATATTTAACAGTTTACAAGATGATGGTTGACTATAACTGAAATAAATATTTCATGACATAATTTAATAAAATAGGTAGTAATTATATTATTTAATAATGTACACCAAATCTGAAAGAAATCACGTAAAAGTTTATCTGTAGCTTTTATCTAATGTATCTTTTTAAAAGTGGCAGTCTCAAATCGTTCCAGTTATACTAAAGATTCAGTGTTACTAACTTACATTGATTTGCTGCTCAAAAATTTTTTTCTTTCTAGCTAATGACATGGCCCTAAGAATGAGTGCTGAGAATAGCTAAAATGATTTGCTAATGTACATTTAAAAAGTCATTTTTCTCACAAATACACAATATTTCACCAACGAATATTCTCACCAATCTTCTCTCTGTTCTCCTGGACTATCTCTCAGGAATTCTGGACTAAAGTCTGGGATAGAGGAGACTGGGTCTTTCGGTGAAAACTATCATCAGTTCTACCACCCCACTCCATAGTATATCAGAACTGAAAACATTTCATTGTGGATCAAAACACTCCATTTCTAATGCTGGCTTCACTTAAATGGAAATATACTTAGAACAGAGAATTTAAAATGTTTATGATGTCTTGATCAATGGTGAAAGGGAACTAACTACCCTTTGATTTAGTGAGGAGGTATTTGCACCCTGGGGGCCACCCTGAGATTGGAGGTAGGGGAGAGGTTGCCTTTGTTTCCTGCAGTGGGAGAAGGAACGTTGTGATGTGAATGAAAGCACATTCTCAGGCAGAAAAGTTTTAGGAAAGGGCTCCTAAGAATGTTGAGGACCTGATAGCTCATTCCCTTAAGCTACTTTCTTCTAGGAAAGCCACCACAGTTCGGTGACCACTGGTACAGGAGAGAGAGGAAGCAGGAAGGCTGAACACATGTGGTAGCGAGGAGGGCAGCACTGAGGACCTCCTGAGGTTAACCATGAAGAATTTGACGTGAACCTGGTCATGTGTTTCCATTAGCCACAGTCTGCTGCGCTGACACAAGCGTGAAGATCTGGATTGAACCAGGATCCTGGCTCCAATCAAGCAAGTAGTTTTGAGAACTTCAAGATGTGATGCAGGCTGACAAAGAACAATAAGGGGGAAAAAAGACTGTACAAGAAAGGAAACAATCTCAGTACACCTCTAAATTCTGCAATAATACATTTTTATGTAGATTTTAGCTCCTGACTCATTATACTCTCTAAGAAAGGTCTGTCATATTCTTGGTAAGTTCATCGCCCACGTAGAAAGGTAAGGGAGCTGAGATAAGTGCCAGGGACTGATTAAAATGGTTGACCATGGCATTTAAGCTCGGTAAGAAGGGCTGTGAGGACCCTGGGGGAGGAGGCTCGGTGAAAAGGTGATAGCATCAATAGATTAAAAGTCCTCTGGAGTTGAAAAATTGTTAGAGGTGGGGTCCCATAGGGAGTGAGCTGAGAACGGAATGATTAAAATGGAGATTATGAGGCTGGGTGTCGTGGCTCATGACTGTAATCCCAGAATTTGGGGAGGCTGAAGCGGGAGGATTGCTTGAGACCAGAAGTTCAAGACCAGCCTGAGCAAGAGTGAGACCCTGTCCCTACAAAAAATAGAAAAATTTGCCGGGTGTGGTGGCGCACACCTGTAGTCCCAGCTATTCAGGAGGCTGAGGCAGGAGGATCGCTTTAGCCCAGGAGTTTGAAGTTGCAGTGACGTCTGATGACACCACTGCACTCGAGTCCCAGAGACTGAGCAAGGTTCTGTTTCAAAATAAATAAATTAATTAATTAATTAATTTTAAAAATGGAGATTATGGAGGATGTGCTGTTATTGTTAATAAGATCTAGGGCACCACTCATAGAAACAGAATATGAGTTACATACATCATTTTAAATATTGTATCAACCACATTTAAAAAAGTAAAATGAAACAGGTGAAATTTGTTTTATTGTTTTACTGAACATATTATATATTCAAAGTACTATCATTATAACATGTAAACAATATAAAATTTATTAATGAGATATTTTATGTTCTTTTTTTTGGTACTATATCTTCAAAATCCAGTGTGTATCTTGTATCTTACACTTTGGTACATCTCAGTTTGACCTAGCCACATTTCAGGTGTTTCATAGCTAAATGGATCTGGTAGCTACAGAATTGTACAGCTCAGGTCTAGGGGCTGACAGAGGGAATGAATGGTGGAGGTGAATAGAGGACATATTCACTGTAAGAGAGATCAAGGAGCTGAGTACAGGGAATTGGAAGCATCATCTCTGTGGACATTGAAATCACCAAGAATAATGACAGGATGGTGTCAGAAGTGACGGTAAGCCAAAATCTAAAATCTTTGTAAATATTTTTGTTTTTATTTTTTTTTGCATTGTCTGCCTTTATCATTTCTTTTTAAGTTCTCAAGGATCTTCTCTGAATTCTTTTCTCAGGTGTTTCCAGGAGCCCTGCTGCAAAGTTGTCATTATAAAACTTCTTATGTATCCGTGTAATCCTATATATCTGAAAATATCTTTATCCTTAATAATTTGACTTGGTATAGAATTCTCAGCCTTTTGAAGGAATTTTTTATTGTTTTCTAGAATTAAATATTACTGGTGAGAAGTCTGATATCAGCCTGATTCTTATTCTTTTGTAGGTGACTTTTTTTTTTAACTAAAGATTTCTTGTCATTCTAAAATTTCACAATCACGTTGTATTGGTCAGGATCCAGTAAGGAGACAGAAACTATACTAGTACTACAAGCAGGGAAAATTTAGTACGAAGAATTATTAGCTAGTAAAAGGGGATTATCTACTAAGAGGGATAAAGACTGCAGAAATGTCAGACGTAGGGAGCAGCCAGTAGCTCTAGGACTGAGGAAAGTACCCAGGAAGAAATGAACGTGGAAGAGGACCTTAGGTCAAGGCTTGAGATTCAGACCTCTTTGGACAAGGTATGCCTGTGGCCCACTGAATGGCAGAGAAATTTGTTGAAATGCCACAGGCTCAGCCTGGCAAGCAGGAAGTCACCTACTGGGGCTCCAGCAATATTCCTGGGAAACTACCCTCCAGGTGCTGGCAAAATTTGCTGGCAGGCGTGCACCGCTAGATTTCTTGCATACCACTGTGAAGGAAGCTGCCTGCTGGCAAGGAAGCCATCTGCTAGCAACCACAGAAGCAAGAAAAATGATCATTAGAACCAGGAAGAGAAGCTGCTTCCCCTTGCAATGTCCTTCCAGCATCCTCTACTAACAAGGCCTAACCAATGTTATCTGGGAAAGGAGAAGTATTTACAAGATCCACCTCCAGTAATCCAAAGCAGGGCAAAGAAGGGTGGGTATGGGCCTTGGAGGCTATACATTGGTAACTGGTACACATGTGCATAGCATAGAGTTTTGTGTTTTTTGTTCATAGTCTAAGCATTTCTTGAGCCATTTAAATCTGAAGATTTCGGACTTCTTTCAACTCTTGGAAATTTTTTATGATTTTCTTTATAATACTCTTCCCTCCATTTTCTCTATTCTCTTTTTCTAGGTTACAACAATTATAGGTTATACCTCCTGGATTGATCTTTTATATCTCTCATCTTTTCTCCGACATTTTCTTTCCTTCTGTAATCCAGGAGATGTCCTCGATCCTATTTAAAAAAAAATAATTTTCCATTTTCCTCTCCCCCCATTCCCAGTAACCACCATTTCAATCTTTGATTTTGTGAATTTGACTATTTAAGACACCTCATATATGCAGTATTTGTCTATGACTTATTCCACTTAGCAAAACGTCCTCAAAGTCCATTCATGTTGTCACATATTGCAGAATTTCCTCCTTTCTAAGGCAAGATGATATCCCCATAGTATGTATGTACCACATTTTCTTTCCACATTCATTTGTCGGTGGGCAGTTAGGTTGTTTCCATATCTTGGCTACTGTGAATAATGCTGAAATGAACATGGGAGTGCTTATATCTCTTCAAGATTCTGATTTCAGTTCTTTTGGATATATACCCAGAAGTGGGATTGCTAGATCATATGCTAATTCTATTTTTAATTTTTTGAGGAATCTCCATACTGTTTTTCATAGCAGCACACCATTTTGCTTTCCTACCAACAGTATGCAAGGGTTCCAGTTTCTCTACATTCTCACCACTTGTCTTTTGTTTGTTTGTTTTTAAATAATCATTCTCACTGGTGTGAGGTGATACCTCATTGTGGTTTTGATTTGCATTTCCCTGATGCTTAGTAATGATGAGTACTTTTTCATACTCCTGTTGGCCATTTGTATGTATCCAACCTTTTTAGCTAAAAATGTTTAATAAACAATTATTTGTAATTTTTAAAGAGCTGCTTCCTGTTCTTAGACTGATTGTAAGTTTTTATGGCATCCAATTAGTCTTTCATGGATGCAATATAGCATTTTCTCAAAGTTCTCTGAGGATAATGTCTAGTACATTATTTTATGTTTCCTTCTGTTCTCTTAATTACCTCCTCCCTCTGGCATCATTTATTTTCTAATAGTTTATCTTATTGTTTTTATTGCATGTTTTGGCTTTTCTCTAATGTCTGGTAATCCTTGGGTGCTTGATCATATTTAAGATGAAGGCAATAGGAATTCTGTTTCTGACCAAGATGGAGTAACGGGCAGGGGATTTACCCTATAATCTGAAAAAACTTAGGAATCTATTTTTTAATGAATTATCAATTCTCAAGGTATTAGACTTCTAGCAACAAAAGAAGTGATCCCTAAAAGACCAGAAACAAAAAATGTATCCCCATGGTTTTACCAACTTATGCCTGGTAAAACCTACAGCATGGAAGAGGAAACCTAGGTGGAGCTGGGCAGTCTATCTAAATCAAACAGAGCTAGGAACCCAGTTAGATCAAGGCAGCTATAGTTCACAGGGCAATGTACCAGAGGGGAGAAAGCTGGACAGAGAGGAGACTCCAGAGATCTGCAGAGGATCCCCTTGAATATTCATCTGAGCAATGAACAATGCACACATGTGAGAAAAATTACTTGAGGCCAAGGAATCACTGGAAAGGATAACAAATGACAGTATGTAGGACTCCACAGGGCTGTGAATAATGCTTGTTCCCACCAGCCAAAGGGGAAAACCTGGTAACTTATAGGGCATAGGGTAGAGTACACAGAGGAATTTTGCTTCAGCAGTGGGAAAAAATTAGCTCCAGGCTCAATGCTGCTCTGGTCATGCATATCAACGCTTAAAAGTAGACCTAAAAGGATCAACTTGCATCAGAGAACAAAGCTCAAATATATTTATATGAATACAAAATATCCAGCATTGAACAAGGTAAAATTCACAATGCTTGACATCTATCCAAAAATTTCCAGGCATTCAGTGAAGCAAGAAACTACTACCCATAATAAAATCAATCACTAGAAATTAACCCAGATTTAACACGAATAATACAATTAATAGGCAAGGACATTAATGCAGCTATTATTACCATCCCTCATATGGTCAGGAAGCTACTAGAGAAAAGATTGAACACATAAGGGAAGATATGGAAGTTATAAAAAAAACCCAAATCAAATTTTAGAAGGGAAAACCAAAATGTCTAATACAAAAAATATACAGGATGGGATTAATGTCAGATTAGACATTGCAGGAGAAATAATTACTGACTTTGAAAACATTTTAATAGCAACTATCCAAAATAAAATACACAGAGGGAAAAGAAAGACTGAAAAAAAAAAGAAAGAAATGAACAGAACATCAGTGAGCTGTGGGACAACATCAAGTGGCCCAATATATATGAAACTAAAGTCCTTGAGGGAGAAAAGAGAAAGCAGAGGAGGGACAGAAAAATATTTAAAATAATAATGGATGAAACTTTTCCAAAAGTGAAGAAAATGATAAACCCACAGATCTAAAATGCTCACCAAACCTGAAGCACAAGCAACTTGAAGAAATCATATAAAGGTACATGGTAATCAAATTGCTTCAGATCGGTAAAAGAGAATCACAAAAACACACAGAGGAAGAAAAGACATTACATACTGAGGAACAGAGAACAGTATGACAGATTTCTTTTTAGAAACAATGCAAGTGAAACATTGCAAAGCGAAGGTACAAGACAATGGAGCAACGACGTCCGGAACCAGGGAAAGAGAGGGAACCACTGCCAACACAGAATCCTTGACCCAGCCAAAATAGCTTTCAAAAAATGGAAGGTGAAATAAAGACCTTTCTTAGATACACAAAAGACAAAAGAGTTTATCATCACCAGACCAGCCAGCATTTCAAGAAACGTTAAAGGTAATCCTTCAAGCAGAAGGAAAATAACACCAGAGGTAAATCTGGATCTACACAAAGAAATGAAGTGCAGTGGAGATGGTAATTATGTGGGTAAATATAAAGTTTTCTTCTTGCTATTTTAATCTCTTTAAAAGATAATCAACTCTTTAAAGCAAAAATAAAACAATGTATTGTATATTTGGAAACCAAATGTAAATAAAACACATGTAGAAATATATGACAACAAAAGCACAAAGACCAGGAGGGGAGAAATGGAAGCATATTGTTTTACATTCTTTGTATTCTACATGAAGTGGTATGATATTACTTGAAGGTAGATTGTTCTAAGTTAAAGATATATAGTATACCTTAGCAACCACTGAAATAACACAGCAAAGAGTTAAAAAGTTAAATCATAAAAAATTGATTAAGTTCTGTTTCAGACAGTGAAGTTGCTCAGGAAATTTCACCCCAAAATGTGACTCTGGTTTAAAGAGTATTTTGAATTAAAGGACCTTAGAGATCAACAGGCCTTAGAAGGAGCTTTACCCTCTATTTGCACAAAACCAGAAGGACCCATCCAGAAGGACAGTTGTCTTTCCTTCCCCTCCCTATTACCCCAATATATTGCAGGAAAGAAGATCAAGAATGGCACCAGACCTGGCCCAACCCATTTTAAAGATAATATCTGTCTCTTTAAAAGTTAACTTAATTTCCAAAGAGAATCAATTACAAGTCAATCTGTTTCTCCCCATCCATTCATTCTTCCAAGTGTCTATTCATTCTCCCTAACAACCGCTTATTACACCTAAACAGAATTACCTACATTCCTCATCTCCCCCTTCCCTCTAAAATGAGGGTATATAAATTTCTAGACCCCATTGGGATATTGGGTAATCACTCTTTGATTCTCCCCGTGTACATGGTAAATAAATTCATAATCTCTTTGTCTTATTAATGGGCCTTATTGTGAGTTGATCTTTCAGTGACCCTTCCAGGGGCAAAGGGGAAGTTTTCCTTTCTTCCCCACAACAGGTAGAGTTTGAGACACCTATGGGATATCTAAGTAAATGTGCCCAGCATGTAGTTAGATTACATGAGCTCAGAGCTCGATGGAGAATGGAGCCCTGTCAGCGTATAGGTGGTAGATAAAGCCATTAGTGTGAATGAGATCACCAGGGAGACCATGTCCAGCAGGATGGGAGGGGATTTAGGACACACTAAGGTTTTAGAGGGTGGACACAGGCAGAAAACACTACAAAGAAGCCCATGAATGAGGAGAACTGGGAGAAAGACGTGCATGAAAGCCACAAGTGTTTCAAAAACGAGTGAGACGTCACTATGTCACGTGCAATAGAAAGATTTCCTAAGGCAAGGGGCAGAATCCCCTGCCCTCCCCGCACGGATGAGTCTGACACCTTTTGCCGGAGCAGTTTCATCAGCAAGGTGCAGACACAGCCAGCACCAGTGTGATGAGCAGTGGCTGAAAATGTTTGAAGAGACTTGGTGCAGAGAAGAAGGAAAAAGAGGGCACTTCCAAGTGCTAAGTGTTTTGTTTTCTGTTTCATTTTGTTTTGTTTTAAGATTATTTGACTTAAGCTTGTTTATTAGTTGAGGGGAAAGGTAGTTAAAAAAAAAAAAAAAAAGAAGGGTTACACGCTAATGGAGTGTTTTTCCAACATTCGCTTTTCCCAGCATTTATGCAAAGAAGGAATCTACTTGTATTTAGTCTTAGCAACATCACCCTTCATCTCAATATATAGTTGGTTACGATTCCCAAGTTTGTTTGCTTTTTCTGTTACAAGTTTAGGTTAGTTGATTTCCAATTAAGTTGAGAAGGGACAGGGCATTTTTCTCACTTAGAGCTATCTTCAGATCACAGTCAGAGGAAGTATCTAGTTCTCCAAAGAGTTCCCAAACAGCGCTAAGAAAAAAAGTGAAATTCCCTGGTCAAATAAATTTGAGAAAGGCTACACCTTAAAAATCTCCCTCTGAGAAACTGACAAAGTACATTAGCATATTAAAGTCTCAGAGACATTCTACATTAAATAACAACAACAAAAAAAACCCACCCTGTTTAACAGTTTAACAAACAAATTTCCCCCCCGGGTGGGTTGGGGGGGGCACTGCTTTTTTTCTCTGTGTGTTATTAACATACCGGAAGAGTTTTCTCTTAACACCAGTGTAGGAAACCCTGCTGTAGCCAATTGATTCTACCTACGTTCTGTGGATTCCTTTTAGGTTTTATTAATACAATAGTGAGGTTCTTCTCCATCTTAATCTTTAGATTTAGGGATTCATGTTACCTCAGGGTCTTGAAGCCCTCCCTAGACTATCAACAGTGAAGAACAGAGGTAACATCACCAATTGTCTTAGGAACCCCTCTATAACACCAGGGCTAGGGGGCGCTTTAACAAAAGGATAAAGATGTTGAGGAAAGGTCACTAGGAGACATCTTTAATTAAGGTTAACAAAAATTCCTGGTCTGTGAAAGGATTAGTAATTTATCAGACACCTTCCTAGAAGGATGTGAGTTGTAGACAGGATCAAAGAGACTCCTTACATGTCTGGAGGAAGCAATCAACTAAACTACAATGACTTTAAATCAAGATACACAATTGGAAATGGTAGCATATTTTGCAGTTCTGATGCAATAAAGAATTATGATATAATGCCCATGGAAATGAAAGGATGATCTACATTACAGGTTGAAAGAAGAAAAATTGTACAGCACAAATGTGTTAGTGTGGCAGTGTGCTGTCTCCAGCATTACTCAGAGAAGAGCGGAGAACAATGGGATTCCTGTTGGTCCCAGTGCAAACCCCGATGAAGTCCCACCCTCCCAGCTACCAACCTTCTCCTTACCCTCTTATCAAAGTGATTATTTAAGCACAACCAACCCTTTAAAAAAGATTGCTATTTCACATATGTACCAGTATTTAAATCCATTCACATATCAAGAATTGGAAGACAATCATTGTTTACATGAGGCCTGCATTAACAATGTTTTGGCTCCAGGCTCCCTCTACTGTCTTTGAAATAATAAACAAACATTTTATGGCACCCTCCTGACTTAGATTCTAATATTTATGAAAGTCAAAACAAACACAATCTTGTGCAATAATAAAGGATATCTTTACTATGATAATCAGGAAGTTCAGTATTTGGAGAAAGTTGAAAAAATATGAACTAATTAATGAAACATTTATACAGATAGAACCATATGAAGTTGCCATTATTTGCCTATTTCTTATCCATAAATGGCAATTTCATATGGTTTGACCTAATGTATGAAAATTTAATTGCCAAAGAATAGTAAGGGGTGTGTGCATGTGTGTATATGTGTGTATATATGTATGTTGCAGGGGAAGTTATGGCTTTTAATAAATAATCTCCAACATGAAATCCCTAAATGCACTGGTTACTTGACATGTTTGTTGACCAAAATTAACTATAGAAGTCCAGTGCCTTACAGGAATGTGTGTATTATAATTTCAGTTTAGAAGAAAGAAAGCTGCCTTCAGGTTAATAAGTGTGAAGACATCAAATGTTTCACTTAAGAAGGTAAATAAAAGAAATGCAGAAAAGCCATATGTTTACAAGAGCAAAGCTGGAAGTAAAATAGTTAACATTTTAACTGTGAGAGGAGGAAGCAGGGCAATTTGCATAGACTTCAAATAATCTCACCCTACTGAGAAAACCAGCAAATCCTGGAAAGAATTAGAGGTAAAAGCTAAAGTCAATACACTTCAAATATCCTTGGTGTTTCACAGTAACTAACAAGAAAGCATCTTCTGGGTAAGTTCAGACTTTGTACAAAATAAATATTAATTCTATTGTTGGTAGTTTTCCAAAAAGTTAATATTTTACACTTTAGAATTTTAGTTTCTTAACTTTGCCTTTGAAGTTCAAAGAATGCCTTTTGAAGTTATGTTTTCATAGTCCTAGGAATTCAGTCTAAGAATGAAAGATGCCATCAAAGATTTGTTTACAAAGATGTTCATTAAAATCTTATTTTTTGTAGTTACTGTTCACCAATTAAGTCTTATGCCTAACATAGTGCCTAGTATATAGTAAGCACTCAAAAAATATTTTTGAAAGAATGAATTACAGTAGAAAAGTTGGAAGTTTCCAAATTGGGGACAGGTTGAACAAATTAAGGATAAATTGGTGGTTTATACATATGATATAATATTATTTAATATATGGCCATTAAACATGTTTTGAAGACTTTAAAACATTGGCAAAATATTCAAGAGAGAATGTTAAGTTAAAAGGGATGGTAGCAATATGTACACCATCTAATGCAAACTTTATAAAGTAAATATATATGTGCACACAAAAAGGCAAGAAGGAAAAATAGAATTATTGACTGAGGTTACTAGTGGGTGGTGGAATTCTGGGTTGTTTTTATTTTTTTTGTGTTTCTCTGTAGGTTGCAAATTGTTTATCATGAATATGTATTAGTTTTAAAATCAGAAAAACACTAAATGCTATTTAAACATTTTTTATATAATGCTCTGCTAACATGCAGATCTGTAATAAAAGTGTACCCATTAAAATATCAGGGAGTTTAATAAAATGTAGTTGTTGTGGGATGATTCAATATTTGTATAAGAGTGTTTGGCTGTGTTATAATAGAACAAACTCTCACCAGATGGATACTTTTGGTTATTTACTCAGTAGTGTGAATGCACAGGCCAGAGCTAAACTGTGCTTTACTTTTGACTATTACACCAATTAACAACTTCTGCACAAAAATTATAGAGATAGGTGAATTATTTCTCAAGTTATACAAATAAAGATGAACCATAATGCTTTTTCATCAGAGAGAAGTAAAATAATCACCATGGGTTCAAGCAGACACTGAGCCAGGCATTTTTCTTAAATGATCTCTAATCCTTACAGCTACTCTGAAAGTAGGTATTTTTATTCAAATACTTAATATTATAATAGAAGTAATAATAATATCTAAGAGTTATTGATGAATTGTCATGTGTCAGGCTCTGCGTCAGGAGCTTTAATTATTTTCTCTCATTCCATATTTTGAGCTAGAGGGGTAAGTAGTGCATGTGGCCAACTTCGCACTTGAGGCCCAGGGTGGAAGCCAGATCTGTCTAACCACTCCCCCATGTGGAGAAAACACTTTTATTCTCCAAGCTCATTAACCCATTTTTGCCCCTACTTTCAGAAACAATAAATAAACATTAAAAACACTGCATCCTATGAATGGATTTGAGTTCTTTTTTTTTTTTTTGAGACAGAGTCACACTCTGTTGACCGGGCTAGAGTGCCATGGCTTCAGCCTAGCTCACAGCAACTTCAAACTCCTGGGCTCGAGGGATCCTACTGCCTCAGGCTCCCAAGTAGCTGGGACTACAGGCATGTGCCACCATACCCAGCTAATGTTTTCTATATATATGTATATATTTAGTTGTCTGGCTAATTTCTTTCTATTTTTAGTAGAGACGGCGGTCTCGCTTTTGCTCAGGCTGGTCTCGAACTCCTGACCTTGAGGGATCCACCCGCCTTGGCCTCCCAGAATGCTAGGATTACAGGCGTGAGCCACCGCGCCTAGCCTGGATTTGAGTTCTGTTGTGGGGAAGAGAGGTGGGAAAAGAAAGTTATTTTTTTCTTTTTTCTTTTTTTTCCCTCAACACAAGGAAACAAAGAAGAGAAAGTTTAATCAGTCAGATTTGATGTTTTCTTACACTTCCTTGGAGTAGAACAATAGAATAGCCAGTCAGTCATTACCCACTCATCAATACTAAGCAAATTCAACAAAACTAATGTTTTCATAGGTGTTGATCAAGAAATATAATGAATTTCCTTTTGCTTTGTTTGAACGAAAAGTCTTTAATCAAACTTAAGACATCTTCTATTAAAGGTGTTCCTGTAATAGAGGAAGTAGTGGCTTGCTAGATTCTTATCAAACTGGGGATATATTTGTTAATGACTTCATTGAGTTCTTTTAAGAAATTTCCATTCTGGCTTTTTTCCTTTGTTCTTCGTGTAATCCAAGGCTCACAAGAGATTTAGAGAATAATTGTGGACAGGTGATTAAGAGAATTTAAAAACAACTGAATCTCTATATACTCTTGGTTCCTGAAATGGTCCACCTGGTTCTATTTTATAATAATAAAGTTTTCTCATCTATTAAACATCTTCTACATGTCAGAGCTTTATATATGTATCTCGACAACCATTTACCAAGGTGCATATCCTCAGAGGTCACCTAACCCCAGAGGTTAAATAGCGATTATATTAATACCTCTTATCATGCAGCTACTACGTGAAATTCGAATTTGGATTTGATTCCAACAAACAGGCTTCCTTCAAAACACGATGCCTAGCAACAAATCGATTCTAGTGATTTCCCGAATCCCAAGTGGAGCAAAATAACCAATTCCTTTCTAGAAGCCAGGCTTGAGGGACAATTAGAATTTTCTAACAGAAAATCTCCTCCACCCCTTTATGACCAAAGTAGTTATTTAAGCAGCAGCCCAGGAGCTCCGGGGAACCTGGACTTGGCCCCCGCTGGTGGGAGTGGCAGATCTCTCCTAACCTCTTGAATCTGATTTCTGAGAAAACTGCCGTCCAGAGACTCCGCAAGAAACCTATAATCTTCTTGGGGCGACCTCAGGTTCGGGGACCAAGTTCTGCAGGGGACATTTGTTCATCCACATCCAAGGACACTCATCTCTCCCAACTGAAGACTTCTTTTACTCCACAAGTTTCAAACACTAACGAAGCCACCCCGCCCCTTTCCCTCTCCCCCTCTTAGAATCAGGTGTGGACATTCACATTCCAATCTGTCTCCCTTCGGCCCTCCTCAAAGTAGCCGGTGCACGTACGCACGTCCGTCCGACGGTGCCTGCAAGCAATTCGCAGCGCGGCGGGATCCTAGGGACCCCAAGGCTCTAGCTCAACCCGGCCGCGCGCCCCTCCCCGCCCCCTTAGCCCCACCGCTCAGTCCCGCCCAGAGCGGGCCCCGCCCCATCCCGTCCTCAGGCCCCGCCCCGGAACCGCCCCGCCCCGCCCCCTCCGCCTCGCGCCCTCCTCCGCTCCCCAGACTCGCCCCGCCCCCGCTCCACCCCCTAGGCCTCTACCGCCGCCGCTCCCCTGGCTTCAGCCGTGCGCGGCCCCGTCTCCACGGCAACGCGGCGTCCCGGGCTCCTGGCTCCAAACCCAGCACCGGTCGCGAGCTGGGCTGCCCTTCGGACGGTCGGCTTGACAAGGCCACAAGAGGGTAAGAGGCACCGCGGCGACAGCCGGTCGCCCTGTCCCCAGCCCCACGTGCAGCCCGACCCAGCCCTCACCCCGGACTCCCCCAGAGGTTACGGCTCTGGGGCAGCACCGCTGCCGAGGTGCCGCAGGGGAAGGTAGGAAGGATCCACGCGGCTGGAGGTGCGCCTCGACTCGGCTTCCTCCTCACGCTGGGGTCGAGCGCCAAGGAAGGGATGTTTGTGTCTACGTGGGTGTGGATGATAACTGGGCGGTTCTGACAGGCGTGTCTACACCGCCACTCTCTGACCTGCCGATTTGTTCGCGCTAGCTCCTCCCCCCAAACAATGAAAACAGCCGCGTCCCATCCCAGGGCTTCCTGCTCCCTCTCTCAGCCCTCGTCCCTGCCCAACATTCTTCTACTTATATTTGGAAACAGCTTAATGGCCAATAGGGATGAGCGCTCACTGTGTACTAGCTAGGTATAACTTGCTCGGCATAAAAACTTATGCAGAATTTGAACAAATCGTTTGATCTCCCAGGCCTTGTATTCATCTTCCGTAAAATGAGGGGTTCTGACAACGGATCATTTCCGTAGTCCAAGCGTCAGCCTTCTATGAGATGGTGAAATTGACTTGAAATTTCCAAAATCATGGTAATGTTGTCTTTTGACTGTTCAAACTACTCTACACTGAGACCCTGCAGCATTTAAAGTAACACAGGGCATAGTTATCGAATTATTGTTGGCTGAATCTGTTCTTACTCCAAGAGAGCCCCAGAAAGTTGCTTTTAAAAAATAAGTCAGAAAAGGACACTGAAAATGTCTTTTGATTTGTTTTATTGTCCTAGAAACTAAATACAATGATCCCAAAGTCCAATTTGTAAATTTTTTTCTGGTTTTTTTTTCCTAATTAAAGTTGTTTTGGTTTTTGTAATCCCTGGAAAACAACAATAACAACAGCATTGCTCTCTAAGTGTTAAGAGTTGACCAGAGCTGAATTCCAACACCTTTTTTTTTTTTTTTTTTGAGACAGAGCCTCACTCTGTTGCCCTGGCTAGGGTGAGTGACCAGGCGGCGTTAGCCCAGCTCACAGCAACCTCAAACTCCTGGGCTCAAGTGATCCTCCTGCCTCAGCCTCCCGAGTCGCTGAAACTACAGGCATGCGCCACCAGGCCCGGCTAATTTTTTCTATATGTTTTTAGTTGTGTGATTAATTTCTTTCTATTTTTAGTAGAGACGGGGTCTCGCTCTTGCTCAGGCTGGTTTCGAACTCCTGAGCTCAAACAATCTGCTCGCCTCGGCCTCCCAGAGTGCTAGGATTACAGGCGTGAGTCACCGCGCACCGCTGAATTCCAACACCTTTGTTGGGATTCCACTGCACCCACTCCAGCATTTCAGAGCTTCCTACCTACCCTCACCAACTGAGCTACCACTCCAGTTTTTTCTCCCTCTTCTTTGCCCCATCCAGTCTCAGTTGCGCACTTAGACCTGGCTTCATTTGTCCGAGTTCACCTTCAGGACTGTCCTTGCTAGGCTGTAGGTAATAATAACAATAGTGATAGGAGAAGGAGGAGGAGTTGTAGTAATTGTAATTATAGCAGGAGATGTGCTACTATTATTATTACAGCTATTTATGTTAACCCTCACAATAACTCTGTGAGATAGGGTGGCATTTTTATCCTCATTTTACAGTTGAGGAACTGAATCACAGAGAGGTTAAGGAACTTGCTCAAGGTCACACAATTTGCTGGGATTGGAACATAGGCAATTTGACTCCAAAATCTGGACTGCTAGAACTATATTATGCTGTAAAGGAAATTTGTAAAATTTATATTTAGTCACTTTTAAAAATGAATGTAAGTCATGGATGATCATTGAAAGCATTTTTATATACATTTGAAGCTATGCTGTGAAATATTCTCTCTGCATCATGTTATATCTTCCCCACCAAGCTCCTCGAGGATGGAGGATAGTGCTTAATCAGTTCTGACTCTCCTTCTCATCACAGTTTCAGGGCCTGAGCTTGTAGATGTCTACGTATGAATTCTTTCTTTGCCTATTAGAATACAAAGTAGCTTATAAAAACAAATAGCACAAAGCTATAAAATAATTGCATAGTTGGGATGAAGAAAAAATATGTCCTGTCCTCCAGTATGACAAAAGAAACCAAAATAAGAATTTTTCTAAATTTGAATTTTAAATTGGTAATTAGGTTGTTAATTAGGCCAGACACAGTGGCTCATGCCTATAATCCTGGCACTTTGGGAGGCCAACATAGGAGGATCAGTTGAGGCCAGGAGTTCCAGACCAGCCTGAGCAACATAGCAAGACCCTGTCTCTACAGAAAAAAATTTAAAAATTAGTTGGGCATGGTGGTGAATGCCTGTAGTCGCAGCTACACAGGAGGCTGAGGCAGGAGGATCCCTTGAGCCCAGAAGTTGGAGGCTGCAGTGATCTGTGATGATGCCGCTGTACTCTATCCCAGGCAAAAGAGCAAGACCCTCCCTGAAAATAAATAAATAAATAAGAACAAAAATTAAAAATAATAAATTAAATGTTGGTAATTCATTTTATAAAAGGGTTTT
Source organism: Avahi laniger (assembly GCA_963575035.1). NCBI lineage: Eukaryota > Metazoa > Chordata > Mammalia > Primates > Indriidae > Avahi > Avahi laniger. The sequence goes on from CAUYSK010056539.1 coordinate 86,244, forward strand.
TTTGAAGTCTGTATAGTCCAGATAAAACCTATTTGGCCCTGTTGTCTACTGGTTAGTGAACACATACCTAGAGGAGTAGGTGTATGAGATGTTTACAGTACATTTTTTTTTAGGTACTAAGCCTTTAAAATCCGGGGTGTATATTTCAGTTGGCTCTAGACTATTGTAGTAGCCTCTTAACTAATCTCTCTACTTCCAGTTCTCAGGTTTACCCTCCACAGAATTTCTTTTCTAAGATAGATCTAATCATGTGATCACCCTTCAAAGCCTTGGTTTGCTTTTACATTGCCTCCTGGTTAAAGTTCTAAATCCTTAGCACATGGTAATTAATGACTTTTATAATTTTCTTCCACGTACTTATCCAGTTTCATCTATTGCCATTCTCTAACACAGCTAAACTACAATTTCTCCTTCTATTGACTGACTTCTTGGTCTTAATTTGGTTAAATGCCACCTTCATTCTGACGCCTGACTCAATCTTGCTTCCCATAGCAGATAAAATTAATCTCTTCTCCCTCCATGTTCCTATGGACTATGTTAATTCTAGTACTGTAGCTCTTATTACATGATATCAAGTGTGTTAGTCTTTTTTGGTTTCAAGGAGGGAGAGCTATATTAGTCAAGGTCTCTTTCGGGTTTAAGTGACAAAAACAACTCCAGCTTGTTTTAAAAAGGAAAAATTAATTGGCCCATGGGAAAGGCAGAGGTCGAGCTGCAAACAGAGACTGCAACATCATCAGAGATGTGTATGTCTCCCCCTGCCCCATCTCTTCATCTCTCATCCCTGATTCTTGTGTATATTCTGCTCATTCTCAGGCCTTTCTTTCCGTAGAGGCTAGAACCATGGTTGCTGGGAGCTCTAAACTCATATTCTTTTACCTTTGTGACAATTCCACTTGGAAAAGTCTCAGGGAAAGCTTGTGATGAACTTAGCTTGGATCACAGGCCCACAGCTTGGTCCCATCACTGTATTAGCTTATGAATTACTATAATTGGTCTGTCTTGGGATAGTACTACCTTTGTGTTCAGGTGAGCTTGATCTGTTAACCAAATAAAGAGGAAGGGACTATAGGCAGACAATACCTTATTCTAAAGATAGTTGTAGGAATTACAACACTTGAGGAAATCTAAGAAGCCCAGAGAACAGGACTCAGAGCTGGATTCTGGAACTAGATGGTTGTTCAGGGTTGTTGAGTGGACTCCTTCTTCCTCTGTCTTTCCATTTCTGCCTCCACTGCCTGCTGACTGTCCTTAGATACTTTGAGTCTATGAGCCAAAAAGAAAGATTTTGATTGATCCTGGTAATTACTGTTCTCTCCATTTGGGCAGTATGGAGAGTTATGTTGTAGCCCTTAGAGGGAAGCTTTTGGTATAGTACTTTGAAGCGGAGTCTGTGCCATACATATAGGAAGTTAGTACTTATTTCCTCTATGAGATTCTGAGCTCTTCAAAAGCAAAGAATCATCTTTGTAGCCTCAGGGCTTAGCTCAGTTATATCTGATATATGGTAGAGGCTCATCAAATGTTTATTTTAAATAGACATTGAATATTGCATGAAAATTTAAAACTATCATAACTGTGTTATTCCTATTGCCTCAGGGACAGTTGAAAGATTCTCAGGAGAGTCAGCCTATGTTCCAAAAGCCAGAGGGTGCACTTGGTTGAGATTTAAAGGGATGGTTAAATGAATGTTGTGATGTTAATGTTAATCATAATCAATAGGAATGAATATACAAGGTGTGCACCTATAACCATTCTTTCTGGTTACCATGACTCCAATTTGAGCAGGTACTACTGGATGAACAAGAGAATTAAAATGGCACAAGGCCAACATACTGCTTACATTCCTGTAAGAGATGGATAAACATAGAGATACAAGTGGTATTGCAAATTTTAAATTGTCTTTGTTTTTTTAAACAGATAATACATTTATATCATTCAAAGTTCAAGAAGTACAAATGGACCTAAAGTAGAAATCTCCCCCCACCCCACTCCTGCAGCCATTCCTTTTTCCTCCCCAGAATCAACCAATATTATCAGTTTCTTTTCTGAAAGCATTTCCTTTCAGATATTTTTTACATATTGATATTTATTTTAAAAGATGCTATTACCTATATAATAGGCATTCCTCATTCTGCTTGGTTTATTCGGTGTCACTGCTTTACTTGTGTTCTAAATTACTCTACTTTTTCCCTGGAGTCAATGATCTTTCTAAACAAGTATCAGTACTTTAGGGCTTTTGCGGATTTTTAATTAATTAATTGAAAGCCCTCAGAGCTAGTCTGCTTGTCCCAATAACAGTAAAGCCTTCTTTTTGTTTCCCTAAGCAATTTTAATAAGCCCCATAGGACATCTTCTCAGCTTTTCCTTTAGATAAAACATCAGGTTGTTTCTATAGTGTCTCTTCAGTGTGCCAGGCTCTGTGCTAAACACTTTACCCAGATTATCTCATTTAATCCTGATAATAATCCAGTGAACTTGGCACGACGGTGATCCCCATTTTTCAGACGGAAGAATGGAAACTTAAAGAAGTTACGTAGCTTGCCCAGGCTCGCCTGGGAAGTGGCAGAACTGGGATATGAATCCAGCCTCTTTCATTCAAGAGCCCCAGCTCTTAAGTATTTACTCTGTTCTGCCTCCCAAGGAATTCAGTTTTATGAAAGGAGATTAAATGGACATTTCCGAGGTAATGATAAAGCCGGACGGAGCAGAGCCCGGGTCTCCATCAAGGGCTGGGATCTGCCCATCCCAGGTGAAAATGGGAGAATTATATGCACTAATGTTTCATCCAGGTGAAGGGGGGAATGTTACAAACCATGAAGATCCTAGAGCTAGAAAGCAGGGGAAGGCCCTAAACATAAAGGTGATGCTCTGTGTGACTGTGGGTACCCACAGGGTTGTGGAAGTCTGTGGAGTGAAAGTACCTGTCAGGAGAGGTCACCTCAGATTTCTTTTGTTAAGGTCTTATTTAGTTCTTTTTTGCATTGTTTCAGCTTTGGAGCTTTACTGCCCTAGAGAATCAGAAAAATCTTTCATTTATCCTAGCGTTTGGTCTTCCACAGCTATTTTCCGCCAGCAGATGCCTTGCTATTCTAATAGACTTTAGATCTCTGTGAGCTTCTCAGAGGGATAATCAAATTAATAACATAAATAATGTCTGGCTTGATCAAGGTTCCCCAGAAAGCAGGGCCTGAGGCAAAAGTTTATGTACGACTGCTTTATTTGGGAGTGTAAGTCAGTGACGGGAAATGAATTTTAAAAAAGAGAAAATGCAAAATAATGATGCTTCTCTTTTGTTGTCCACAGTCTTGAACCTGAATTTTGTATTCTGGAAATCCCTAGATTTGTAATAATAATAATAATTTTTAAAGTCTAGCTCGAAATGTGGGGATAAGTGTTACGGGGGGAGCAAGTAGATTGTTACTTATGAAAAATTTAAGTGTGGCCACTCCCATACTTGGAAAAAACCTTAAGGATTTTTCTTTCCACTATTAGAATGAAATTTATTCAGATATATGAAGGGCTAAATTATAGGAAAATCAGTCCTATAATTGGGTAACTTAAAAAGGTAAAAATTTATAGAGAAAACACTATAACTTGCAACTATTAATATACACATAAGAGAACTTATAAATTAAGAATTATATTTTAAAATATATCTTTGGGCTCGGCATGGTGGCTAACGCCTATAATCCCAGCACTTTGAGAGGCTGAGGCAGGAGGATCACTGGAGGCCAGGAGGTCGAGACCAGCCTTGGCAATATAGCAAAACCACTTCCTCTATAAAAAATAGAAAAAATTAGCTGGGCGTGGTACTGGCACCCTGTAGTCCCTTCTGCTGAGGAGGCTGAGGTGAGAGGATCTCAAACCCAGGAGATTGAGTTTATAGTGAGCTATGATTAAGCCACTGTCCTGGGTGACAGAGCAAGACCTTGTCTCTTAAAAAAAAACAATAAATAAAATGAAATGAAATGAAAATTATTTGGATAAAATCAAAAGTCAATTTCTATAGTATTTGTTTAGAATAATTTATTAAAAATAGCATGTCTCGAATTATCATAGAAAAATGTCTTCTTGTTCTAGTCACATACATTCTAAAAGGTGTTTATCATAACACAAAAAACCTGGAATGTGGCAGATAGTATAATTTACATATCGTGTTTTGTTTTATTCAAGTATGGGAGAGAAATGGTGTAAATGTGAGCCAAGATGAACTCATGATTTCTAGGGTCAGCTCAGGGGGAAAGGGGATCCTTAACCTGCTGTTGATTGTATTTGGATCTAGATCTAGAGTCTACGTCATATAAAATAAAAAAATAACAGAGAATTTGAGTCTTATTTAATATATCATTTTTCTTCCATGCAAAATTATTCCTATATCTCTTTTTACATAAACTCCAAGATGAGATGGGGAGAAGGGGAAGGCTTAATTTTTCTAGATTTTTTTAACCCAATTTCATAATCCGGAAGAATGATGTTCTACATTTAGGATGGAAATAATGCTAATAAATACAAAAATCAAATGTATACTTGTCTTCTACTGACAGACTGAATTCTGTGTTCTGTTTTATTTATATTTTAAATTTATACAAGTGTTTAGAGACTAGTAAATATTTGGATTTTTGCAGGAATTATCTAGACAAGACAGATGCTGTAAAGGTAAGAGTATATAAACTTTTTTAGGATGCATTGGGTCTATTTTACCATCAATTTATTGAGTTTTTAAATAATTTGCTTTAGTATGAAATTGCATTTTAGCTTAGATAGTAGAAATGTTTATAGGAAGGCTATGAATAATTATTTCAAATATCTCAAACTAAAATAATAATGCTAGTTTTTATTTCTGCTTCTATTTTGGCATCAAAAAATAGACAGACAGGCAGATTGCCAGTGTTTGATCCAAAGGGTAAATGATTTATTACTTAGAAAGAATGTGTTTGACCACTATTTTGTCCTAAATATTAAGAAGAATATTTGGAATATTGAGTGACTTAGCAATTAAATCCTTTGTTATACTGTATTTCAAAAAATCCTAAATATTTGCCAATTATAAGTTTATGTTAGAGACATCATTATTGATAAAATACTGAGGGTTTTTTTTCCTTCTCTTTCAGAAAAAGTGATGATTGAACCAAATGAAGCAACGTCAGGGTAAGAAGATGTCTTTGATTGCGCAGCTGATCTATCACATGCCTTTTAAGCAATTAGAACTAGATAATGCAACCATTTGTCACCCAATTAAATTTAAAAGGCCAGAAATGCATGGATTAGCACTTCAGCTTGTGCTTCAGCCAAAGCAATTGTTACTTAGATAGAAGGCCATTTAAAATGAAAAATGAATTTTGATAAAAATGTACAGGTATAGATAATATTCATGTCCAATTTTTAATGCTTAAACATCACATATTCTGTGTTTTACCTACCTAATAATTTTCCTTGCTCATTCCTATTTCCCTTTTATACTAGCTTATTCTTTCAGAATATCTCTTTAAGTGAATATTTTCTTTAAAATTAAGCAGAATCTTTACTATAATGTGAGTCATTACTACTAAATAAAGAAAATAATCATCTTTACTAATTGAAGAAACTGGTGTTAAAAAATCACGGTATAATATCAGTTTAGGAGCTAAATTTTAAATACCTGCTCTGGTTAAGGTATTAATTCTGATGACTTATTAAAGCCCTTCTTGATGTGATCATCTCCTACTTTCTGAAAAAGAAAGCTATTATTCTATGAAAAATTACAGCTTGAAAGCTGAACATAAAACACATTCATAGGGATTATTGACAAATTTGTAGATACCATTCTGGTGGGATTCTTCTATTTATATTGTTTTGGTTTATTCTGAATATTATTGGCTGGGAAAAATTCTACCTTATGCAACATATATTTTAATTTTCATACTGTCAAGGCTAAAGATGTCTACCTTGGCTCTTGACATATTATATAAATATAATATATATTTTTATATTAAAGCGAAAGTAATCTATAGCAGATCAATGGCAGAGAATTTATGTTTATTTCAATTTAAAGGTATAACCAACCAGAAGAAAAAGCGACCTGTTAAGTATATTAATTTACATGTAATTATACATATCCTATTACATGGTTGAAAACATTTAAATAAAAAAAGTCTAAGAAATGTTTAGCTGTCTTTGAGAGAAATATGAGATATAACTTTCAATAATAATAAAAGTTAATGGGTCATCGATGAAAATAAATCATTGTCGTGTCCATGAGCTACAATGTTCATAGACTGTGATAAGTAGTGTTGGCACTAGAGCAACTGGTACTCCACACTCTGAGGGAGATAAAGCCCAGGGATAAATCACATGCAGCCTGGGACTGACTACAGGTTCTCTTGATCTCAGTAATAATTGCATCTGCCTATCAAACTACTTTTTGCAAGGTCAGAATGATCATGTTCCCTTTAATTTGCTTGCAGAGAAGAGCAATGGTGGTTTGTGTAGCCAGTAAGTGGCACAGTGTGTGGCTTTGTCACCTCAGGTACCTCACCCAGAGTTGAAAGTAAACAGGGCCAGTCCTGGAAAAAAATGATGAAGTAATAAAATAGAAAATCCTAGAGGACCTTTGCTGGGAAATAGCATGACTGACCTGCAAAGCTGATAAATTTTCTCAGTGTAGTTTTCATTCCACTCTCCATCCTGGGGCTGACTTCAAATTCTGACTGGCAAGTGAAATTTGCCAAAAGGCCCTCGACAGTTGGGTTAGGGAAAACTAGAAGTTTTCTCTCCCTACCAGTTCTTCACCTTAGTCTTCTGATTCTCCACTCCAGTCCCGGGCACAAGTGTGTGGACTCTATAAACCAGGAGTTTCAAACTTCTGGGCACTCAAAGCCCACATTTATCATTTCCTTTTTTCTCCTGTAAATCCAATGTGTAAAAGATTTTATCTAGCCAATAAATTGCTTTTATTAACCAACTATTTTCAGTAGAAGGAAAATATACCTTTAGGCACTGGACAAAGTTTTCTAGATCTTGGGCCTTTGATCCATGGTTTTTGGTCAAACTTTTAAGCAGACTTAAAGATGTGAGGGGAAAATGGCTGGAACAAATCCACAGCACTCAACTCCTTGACTGAGGTTGAAAAATTGTATCTATAGGGTTGTTATTACATAATCATATGTTTTATCATCTTTTGTAAACTGAATGACATAAACTATTTTTTATTCCCATTTTTACATTTTAAGTAAATGCCTCTTTGGACACAGACCAAGATTGGCAAGCAAACTTTATGCCTTATCAACACAAGTCTCTCTAAATGTAGCTAAGACATTTTCAGAAAAGTAAGTTTTAGTTAATTTTGTTTTTTAGGCTCATGTTTGACAAGTATAAATCATTTTAGGACAAAGTTTAAAATATGAATCTCCTGAAAAAAATATTAATTTCAATAGAAATTTTGGGATATTTCCTAAATATACCCAATACTCTTCACATACTGAGGAGAAATCCTAAAAGCTAGGTTATCTACCTGCTAGCATAAATATGTTCCAGTGGAATATCTAACCTGACTAACTCTGTAACTTTATTAAGTACTACATTAAATTCCTTCCATTTCCAAAGGATATTATTCCATAAAGTAAAATTTTGAATCTTTCCTCAGTTGTAACTGTATGTAAGTTGAAGTTAACAAAAACAAATCTTTTAGAGCATGCTAGTTATCTGTTTTTCTTAAGTGGTTAGAGACCTTATTACCATAAATAATGACACTTCAAATGGAAATCAATAGATTTTAATTGAAGAGAAGGTTGAACTTCGGATCTCTGATTCTTTGAAACTGTATATGAGAAAGACTACAGAAGTGAGCAGAAAAGGAATTTAGATTTTACTGTTAAAATCATGATTTGATCAATTCTTACATAGATATTTTTCTGGTATGTTCACTGCCTCCAAATAGCGAATCTTCAGGTCATTGAATATGTTGGCTGCCTCTATGTGAGTTTCATAAAGATTATTAAAGGCATTTATAATTATTCAAATACCTAGAAACTGTACTAGCTAAATTCCCCTTTTTAGGGACATAACTTAGTGAATATGTAAGTACCGTATTTCATAGCGTCTAAGGCACACATTTTTTTCATATTTTAATATCTCTTACAATTGATGTCATCTTAGACTTCTGTTTGGCAAAGATTTTCCTTTTTTAGCGGTACATAAAACATGATGTGTCTTATACTAAACAGATGGTATCTTAGATTCAATGAAATACTGTAATTTCTGGGAAGAAAAAAGGCATCACAGACCTTTCTTCTAAATTAGATACTAGAGCACATATGTGTGGTCATCTTTGGCATGGCAGGAATCTCACCATACTGTAAACAAACATTTCAGTGATTTCTCACCTTTTCATCTGTAGAGTTTCTTCTTGGATGCTTTCTTTCAAAATTAGAAAACTGAGGGGGCAGAGACAGAATAAATGTAAATCGTCTTTGCTGTGCATTTCTCATTTCCAGAGAAGGGCTGGTTTTGCTTTAGCCACATATAGTAGAGAAGTAAAGATTCCATTCCCTCCCCATAGTATTAATATAAAAAACTGGTCAACCTATTTGCTAAATTAATGTACAAGACCATTAACTTTACTGATGTTTTGGATTTACGTTTCAATGAGGGGAAAAAACAGAGCTACTATAACTTTGGGGAAAAAATAATACTTTACATCTTTTTTCATACTTCCATGCAAACTAGAAGTTGAATTTTTAAAACTTTGTAAAGGAGACATATTGAAAGATTCTTAAGAGTTCAAAAGAGAGACTTGTGGTTATTTTTCCACAAGCGTGGGTACCTGTCTTTGTGAACAGAGTGTGCCACATAAGAATCCCTTGTATCAATGAGTTACTTACTAACATGAAGTTTCAAGCTTAAAGGCTAAACGAAAATTAACCCATTTTTATTATGGTTCAGCTCCTTAATGAAAAAGGCTATTTTATATTATGACCAAGGATTAATATTACTGTTGGACTCTCTTCATAGGCATAGTGGTTAGCAATGGCAGGAATCGATTTACAAACTTTAAAAAGAAAACTCAAGGCTGATTTCCTTAAATGGTTTTATTCCATAATATTACGATGTACTAAAGACATTTATATAACTCATTACTTAAATACTCTGTTAAAGAACTCTGAAAAGATTCTAAGAACTGTTACATAGTAACAAATGCTAGATTAAAATAGGGTTTTAATCACCAATAAAAATTATTTGTAATGCTTTTCCACAAAGAAGGCACTACACTTTAGCTAGTTTATAGTTAGTATATTATAGTGTGTGTTTATATTAAATGTAGTGTGTGTGTTTATGAACCATATAAAACATTAAACAGAATTGTAACCTAGGAAAATATTTTTTCACCGTCTACTTTAACATTTAGGAAGGCAGTCTCTTCAAAGAATATTGAAGATAAAGTCTCTTTAAAGAATACTGAAAATAGAGTATCTTCAAAGAATATTGAAAATAAAGATATCTTAAATCTACAATCTGACCTGTGGTCATCTTCCTTCTTAAAAGAAAGCACAGGTAATAACATTTGTTTTATTGAGTTGAGTAACTGTGGGTCTAATTTAGCCCTCCTTTTCAGTGACCTTTGGGAGTTGACAACTCTGTTCGTCTGGGGCAGGTCATAGGAATCAGTAGTTTCTCAAATTCATGTACCAGGTGATTCTCATATGCAGCCAGGTATGGGATCCATGGGCATACATTACATAAGATGATAATGACCAGGTATTAAATCCTAGAATGGATTGAAATACCTAGGAAAGCATTAACAAGTTCCATTCATTTAACAACAGTTGCAAGCCAGAGTGCCAGGCACTGGTTTAGAAGCTGTGGATACAATAGTTGGCAAAATAGGGAAAGTCTTTGCCCTTGTGAAATTCACATTCTAGTAGAAGACAGCCAACTATTAAAAATAAATAACAATAGGCTTATCTGAAAGTAGTGAGTTATCTCAGTTGATTGTTCACAGTCAGTTACAGATCGACTGTACTGTACTCATTCTACTCTTTCCTCCTTCTCACTGCTGAACTTGACTAGGCTGGGACAAAAAAAAATACATACACAAACAATGCTCTGGTTTTTGTTCAGAACAAATCTTTCACCTTTTACTAAAGGTTTCTGTGGAGAGAAACGGTTGTGAGTTGGCAACCAAATTTTTTGAGGCCTTGCTTAGGCAACACTAAACAAACAAAACAAAAAACCCCAAAGACATACACACAAATAAGCGAAACATTTACAGGTTGTGATAGGTGCTACAAGGTAAAGGAACAGCGCCAGGAGAGAGGACTACTTTAGCTGTAGGGATCAGGAAACCTCTCATGATCCTAAGTGTTTGTGATGTCAATGCGGCAGTTTCTGTGACATCACCGGATATCCTTAATTCTTAATTATGACCTTCCTCTGATGCGTCAATGTGTTGAGTCAGCGCATGGGCTGGGTGCACACTGGAAGGTCAGGGTGGTCGTGAGCTGATGGAGACTGTACTTGAAGCAGAAGCAGGTAGGTGAGTGGCCTGAATGATGCAGCCATCGAACTCTTGGAAGAACTTGATATTCCTTTTCAGGGTAGCACTTTCGGTTTAGAGTCAGGAATTCGCTTTATAGTCAGCAGAAATTTTAAGTTTTATTTTTTTTTTCTCTGTGTTTTCTTAACATTGTCTTACTGGAGTTCTAGATTTCCTCATTTTCTTCTTTCTAACACGTGTTTATACATTATTTAGAGTAGCTCATCACACTCCCATCAAAGAGGCATCTCAAATGACTTCTCAGGCACTCAAAATCTTACAAGAGAAAAAGTTCTAAACACTACCTCATTGATGTTGAGACAATTAAATAAGTTAAGATACATAGTGTTCAGAATATAACTGTTATGGTGATGATTATGTTAGTTTTATTTAATATATCAGTTTCACAGATAATAAGATCTAATTTTTTCACAGATAATATTTAATTTTTGAACTTTTCAATGTTTGTTGATTAAATTATTTATATTCTGTTTTAGGTGAAGTGGGCAAAGATGCAGTCATTGCAAAGCAGGAGAAAAATAATGAATATTGCCTTCAGAATATTGATGATAAACTGTCAGAATCAATAGATGATGATGATGATGAAGATGATACCAGTGATGAAGATAACGATGAAGACAGTAACCCTAAAAAGGATACTTGTGCCCCCCTAGAGTTAATGGCAGAAGTAAGTTTTTCTTGTGCATTATAATTTAGGAAACTTAAAAATATTGAAATAAATAGCCTTGATGGTTAAAGTAATTAGTAAATATTGCATGTTCTCACTCTTGTGGGAGCTAAAAAAGTGGATCTCAGGGGAGTAGAAAGTAGAATGGTGGTTACCAGAGACTGAAAAGGGAAAGAGGAGGATGAAGAGAAGTTGGCCAAGGAGTACAAAAATACAGTTGGGCAGAAGGATAAGTTCTAGTATTCAGTAGTGCAGTAGAGAAATTATTATTTGGAATAATTTATTGTATATTGCAAAATAATAAGAAGAGAAAAATTATAATGTTCCCAACACAAAGAAAAGATAAATGTTTGAGGTGGTGGATCCCAACTACTCTGATTTGATCATTACACATTATATACTGGTATCAAAATATCGCATGTACCCCCAAAATAAGTATACCTACTGTATATCAATTAAAAAATAAGTATTTTTTAAAAATTAGCAAAAAGACCCTTGCCCACATGTAGATCCTTATCTGACTACTCATTGCTGTTACTATAATACTTTCACCAGGTTAGAGTTGAAAGAAGATCCTGGAAGGGACATACCATATTCTAGAAAGGCAGAGGCAGTAGTAAGAGAAGTTTTGGTATAAAACTCTTCAAGGACTGCTTTAAGGAATGCTTTCTACACGCTGGGCACCATGCTGGTTGTTGGGGATATAGGGATAAATAAGAGAGACATGTCCTTGCCCTTGAGAACAGGCACATATATAACTAATTACAATGAAATGAAATACATGCTAGTAAAAGTATTTATGAAGTTCTCTGGGAACAGGGAGGACTAAGTGACTAATTGAGGAGGAGGAATAAGAGAGAAGAGAAGGATTTTTAGAGGAAGAGACATGAGTGGAATCTTAGAAACTTGAAGGGAGAGGGAAGGATAGAAATCCATCTGGTAAATAAGTGGAGAAGGCATCTCTGGCACAGAAAACAGCACACGCAAAGGCACTGAAGCCTGAAACGGCACGCTCAAAAATGGTACAGAAACATTTACTGGTAGTTCTGTGGAGAACAAAGCAATTTTACCTCACTTGCTGTGGTGTCACAGTCTACCTTTAATTATCATTAATATTATACAACTTCATGTATATTGTAAGAACTTCATAACAGGACACTTTTCATTTCTCCTTCCCATCCTTTGTATTATTGATGTCATACATTTTATTAATATTTCTATGTATGTTATAAGTCCCACAATACATTATTATTTTTGTTTTAAATAGTCAATTATCTCTTAAAGAGATTTTAAAATCTCTTTTAAAATGTCCTTTTTATTTTCCCACATGTATGCAATTTCTGGTGTTCTTCATAGCTTTGTGTAGATCCTAATTTCTACCTGATATCATTTTCCTTTTATCTGAACAACTTCCTTTAGTATTTCTTATAATGCAATTCTGCTGGCAATGAATTTGTTCAGCTTTTGCTTGTGTGAAAAGTCTTCATTTCATCTTCTTTTTTTTTTTTTTTTTTTTTTTGAGACAAGGTCTCACTCTGTTGCCAAGGCTAGAGTGCAGTGGTGTCATCAGAGCTCACTGCAACCTCAAACTACTGGGCTCAAGTGATCCTCCTGCCTGAGTCTCTTAAGTAGCTGGGACTATAGGTGCATGCCACCATGCCTGGCTAATTTTTAAAAATTTTTTTGTAGAGATGGGGCCTCACTATGTTGCTCAAGCTGGCCTTGAACTCCTGGCCTCAAGTGATCCTTCTGCTTCTGCCTCCCAAAGTGCTAGGATTACAGGCATAAGCCACAATGCCCAGCCTCACCTTCATTTTTAAAGAATATTTAGCTAGAGAATTCTAGGTTGCCAAGTTTTTTCCTGTGCTTTGAAAGGATGATCCATTATCTCATAGCTTGCATAGTTTTAGACAAGGTATCCGCTCTTATTCTTTTTTTTATTCATCTATATATAATGTCTTTTAAAAATTTTTTCCTCTGTATTATTATATTTGGCAATTGTATATGGTGTGCCTAGGTATGGTTTTCCTCATGTTTCTTCTGTTCATTGAGATTGTTGGATGTATGAGTTTATGGTCTTCATCAGGTTTGGAAAATGTTCAGTTATTAATGCTTCAGATTTTTTTCTGACCTCTGCTCTCTTCCTCTCTTCATTTGAACTACAATTACACATATGCTAGACCACCCAGTGTTGTCCCAAAGGTCACTGATATTTCATTTAATTTTTTTAGTTTATTTTCTCTCTGTATTTCATTTTAAATCATTTCTATTTCTGTCTTTAAGTTCATGATCTTTTCTTTGAAGTTATAATCTGCTGTTCATCCCACCTTGAATTATATTTTTTGCATTTCAGATACTATATTTATCATCTCTAGAAGTTCTGTTCAGTTTTGTTATATTTATTCTTTCTCTCATCATCATGTTCATATTTACCTCTGCTTTTGAACACATAACACATTTTGTAATGGCTGTTTTAACATGCTTGCCTGCTATTCTATCATCTTTGGCAATTACAGGTCAGTTTCTATTAATTAAGTTTTCTCTTGCTTATGAGTCTTATTTTCCTGCTTCTTTGTATGCCTGGTATTTTTTTTTTAGAGACAAAGTCTCACTGTGTTGCCCAGGCTGGAGTGCAGTGGTAGGTTCGTAGCTCACTGCAACCTCCAACTCCTGGGCTCAAGTGATCATCCTGCCTCAGCCTCCCAAACAACTGGGACTACAAGCACGCGACACCGCACTTGGCATCTGGCAAATTTTTACTGAATCCTAGACATTGTAAATCATATATTCTTGGGTACAAACTTTTCTTTAAATAATGTTAGACTTTGCTCTAGGACACAGTTAAGTAACTTGGAAGCAGTTTTCTCTTTTTGACCCTTGCTTTTAGGCTTCTTTAGCGAGGGTATAGGGGAGACTTTATAGTGTAGGGTTACTCCTGAAGCAATTCTCTTATGAGGATTCCCTGCCACCCATGTTCTGTGTATTAGGAGGACCTTCCACTCTGGCTGTTAAGAACATGAGCTCCTCTCAACCCAGTGTAAAGTCCAGTTGAGTATTCTACCTGCTCATCCTAGTGATTCTTTCTCCAGCTTCCGATAGTTTCTTCATACTCACATGCAGATCAGTACCAGTCAAAGACTCATAGAGATACCTCTGCAGATTGCTGGAACTCTTTGTCTTTGTGAAGCTCTCTTCTCCTGAAAATTATCCACATCGGCCTCTCTGCAGTCCAAACTATGTTATAGAGAGATTATTGGTCTCTGTCTCGATTCTCCCTCCCCATGCTGGTCTCTAGCATACACTTTGTTTCCCTTCTCTCAGAGACATATCACTGTTCTGTGATGTCTGTTGTCCAGTGTCTGAAAACTGTTGTTTCATATATTTGTCCAGTTTTATGGTTGTTTAAGGAAAGAAAGTAAGTCTGGTCTCTATTACTCCATCATGGCTAAAAGCCTTAATTAGATTTTTAGCACAAAGAAAAATACTTATGTACTTTCCTTCTTAGGTAATTTAATCCAAATGCTAGTCGTGAAATCACATAAGGAAATCAGTCACATTTACTATATTTTCTTCATAGAATAAAGTATGTATAGGAAATTTTGAAATTTCCCTAATATTATAGGGTGCTTTTAAGAAGACTAAAAATTGACGCTCAGTGTTGAAAAGATTTCACTTACCCACTCTTCCTCTTGACTACACACCTAAATCATTCATGAATTATAGAGCATTCAAAGACCCTATCTACCATAATCAAACTCTCTGGAGTTGCTCATTTTCTTTCTTTCCTCTTTCAACATTTAATTATAAAGGTAATCCATGAATTTCATGTAAAATTCAGACAGATAAGATTGCATACTTTCATATCTTGTGCTGTTCATGAGATAGATCTTTTGTTTTCACAATGCATTCCGTTTTGATTTTCCCAACTTTTTATTTTGAAAATTTTCAAACCTGTAGAAAAGTTGAAAGATTAAACAATGAACACTTACTTGTATGCTCTTTACCTAGATTCACTCCTTGTTAACATTGTGCTACATTTGCTTTAACTCTCTCCTTTGATAGATGAGCCATAGATATAGTGTAGATGCATATGGTTGACTAAAACATTTGAAAGAAAGTTGCAGATATCATATAACTTCACCCCTAAATACCTGAGCATGGGTTTCCTTAGTTCATTATTTTTTTTTTTTTTTGAGACAGAGTCTCACTCTGTTCCCTGGGCTAGAGTGCCATGGTGTCAGCCTAGCTCACAGCGACCTCAAACTCCTGTACTCAAGCGATCCTCCTGCCTCCGCCTCCTGAGTAGATGGGACTACAGGCATGTGCCACCATGCCTGACTAATTTTTTTTTATATATATATTTTTTTAGTTGTTCAGTTACTTTCTTTTTATTTTTTTAGTAGAGACCGGGTCTCACTCTAGCTCAGGCTGGTCTCAAACTCCTGAGCTCAAAGGATCTGCCTGCCTCAGCCTCCCAGAGTGCTAGGATTACAGGCGTGAGCCACCACGCCCGGTCTCATTCATTCTTTACTATAACACTATATCCTTATCACATCTGAGAAAATTAACAGTTATTTCATAATATACCCAAATTCAAAGCAAAGGAGCCTTTGAAATTGATTCCATGTTTCTTTATTTTTCTGAGACTAATATTATTAATGTAATGCTTCATTAAATAGACTAGATTTTAGATGATATTAAGAAAGTCTTGATTTTTTTAGATATGAAAATAATATTATGATTGGGTTTTCTTTTAATATAAAATGAAATGGTATCTATAAACTGCTTTAAAATAATCCAGACAGAGGAGAGGAAAGAGTGTATGGTGATACTGATAAAACCAGATGGGCAAAATGTTAATTTTGAAGCTGAGAATTGGGGATATGGACTTATTTCACTATTCTCTCTACTTCTATGTGTATTTAAATTTTCCATAATAAAGAGATTTTAAAAATATAAGTAATAGCTTCATAATTTACTGTTCATATCCTCTGACTATGATCAATGAAACTAAGCATTAATTACAAAAATAACTACAACAACAAATTAAAACCACCTTAAACTAAAAGATATTCTTCTGCATGACACAAAAAGAAAAATCAAAACTAAACTTACAAACTATTTGGAAAATAGTGATCACCACAACACTAAATATTAAAATTTTTGAAAAGAGCTTGAAGTTTCAGATGCTTCGATGATGATGATGATTCAAGGAAGAATGACAATAAATGAACTAAATATTAATACCAGAAATTAGAAAAATAACAAAATAAACATAAGAAAATCAAGAAAATGAATTAAAGGAAAAAATGAGTAATTCAAACTAAAACCCAAATTGGTATATCAAGAGCTGGATATTTGAAAAAAAGAATGACATAGATAAACCACTAGATATCATAATTAAAATGGAGTAAAATCACAAATAGGAATGAAAATGAAAATATCTTTTTTTTTTTGAGACAGAATCTCACTCTGTTGCCCTGGCTAGAGTGAGTGCCGTGGCATTAGCCCAGCTCACAGCAACCTCAAACTCCTGGGCTCAAGTGATCCTTCTGCCTCAGCTTCCCGAGTAGCTGGGACTACAGGCATGCACCACCATGCCCGGCTAATTTTTTCTATGTATTTTTAGTTGTCCGATTAATTTCTTTCTATTTTTGGTAGAGACGGGGTCTCGCTCTTGCTCAGGCTGGTTTCGAACTCCTGAGCTTAAACAACCCGCCTGCCTCGGCCTCCCAGAGTGCTAGGATTACAGGCGTGAGCCACCGCGCCTGGCTTGAAAATATCTCAACCTTAGTCAAGAATAGATTTTTAAAATATAAGAATTCTGTTGCACATGTTGAACACAGCATTTGTTGATTAATATGTGAATAGATGAGAATTTTGATGAAATTAATGATTTATAGAAAAATTTCTAGAAGAGTTACATTTACAGTAGGGGGGTAGAAAAAAACCGTAGTAGAAACTAAGAAAACCAGTAGAAAACTGCTTCTTAAAACAATAGCTGGGTATTTATCAAATATCTGGAAATGTGTGAGAAATGTCTCTTTTATATTACTCAGTGCCCCCATCTCTTACAGAGTAAAACCTGTGTGCCTGAGTGTGGTTCAGAATATGTCACACACAAGCAAGGGCAATCATCAAAGTGTGGGGTTTTATTTGTAAAGAAAGCCACCTAAGTAGCTAATAATTGAAGATTAATTCAGTAAATTGTAGCCTAAGCAAAAAATATATGAGAATATTTAATGCCATGGGGAAGAAAATGATAATCTATGGGTTTTTTAGAAGTTATTAAATAATCCTAATTTTTGTAAATGCATATGTGTTTATGGAAAAATACTGAAAGGATATACACGAAGATATTAAAAATAAACATCTCTAGATGATAGAAAGATAAGTGCTTTTTAACTGGGGACAGAATGTATTTATTTAGCTTTTTAATTTCCTACATAAAAAATATGTACGACTTTGTAACAAAAATTAATAAATATAGTAAAGGCAAAACTGGATAATATGTAAGAATAATGCTGGAAAATATTGAGTCTACATTTTTTTCAGCTAAGTACTGTCATGCAGTTACGGGCTTAGTTTACAAATGAAACCTATATCTAAACCAAGGGAATATTAAAATAAAGTGATTAATGTCTTCACTATCTGTGCCAGTTGAATCCTATATATTTTCAAGTTGTTCGGTAGTACGTAACGTGGTGTGGCTGCCACAAAGCAGAGCCATTATCGTCCTCAACGTTGCTATCAGAAGTCCTTAAAGATCCTTGATTAATTGATTGATTATAGATTCATTCCTGAAAAAACATGTATAAATGTTAAAAGCAAAATAATCATTAATGGAAGATTTTCTAGGGAGTTCGTAATTGACATTTAAATTGTCTCTGAGACTACTTACCTGAAGAATTTATTGTTTTCCAGTTCCTGAGAGCAGAAATGGGTCGAGACTACCACCTGGCAAAAAAATTATGTCAGATGAGTAAGTACAAAATACTTTCACATTTTTCAATCTTTTCTTTGTTTCTTAAAATAAATTCCATAATATGTCAGATGGTTTGATTATCATAAGTCTAGTGAATTCCCTGATAGTGTCTCAGTGATTCATTGATAGAAAATTAGGTTGATTGGTATAAGGACCAATTTTGACTTCTAGAGTACATTTTAGTGGAATAAATTAATGTAGACTAACATAGACTGATTACTACCACTGGAAAATAAGTTAAAATCTTTACACTGATGATAATGGGTTAGGAGCTCTATACCTTTAGTTTCAAAGAAGCGTCAGGTGGTACAGCAGTCGAAGCTTACTTAACATACATTTATTCCACAAATATTTGAGTGCATTCGTGTGCCAGGGACTGTGCCAGGCGCTGGAAATATAGCAGTCAACAGAGCAGATAATGTTCCCATATTTATGTCTAGTGTTGACAAATAATAAACTAATTAATAAATAGTGTGTCATTAATGATAGATGCTATGGAGAAAAATTAAGTATAGAAGAGGGAATAGAAGGTACTGGGAGAAGGCAAAGCAGTTTTAAGTAGGCTGGTCCAGGAAGGCCTCACGGAAGGACTAGGGTAAAGGCTTGAGGAAGCTGAGGAGACCGGCCACGTGGTTATCTGGAGGAGTGTGCCAGGCAGGATGAGTAGCAGTGTGCTGTGGTGGGAGTGTGCCTGGTGGGAACAGCAAGGACAGTGTGACTGGAGCAGAGTGAGCAGGGGGCGTTGACAGGAGGCGAGGGCAGAGAGGTTATGGGCAGGGGGTTGTCATAGTGCATAGGATCTTTTCTCAATTTAAGGACTTTCCTTTTTCCCTGAGGGAAGTGGGAAGCCACTGGAGGCTTTTGAGTAGAGGAATGATATGATCTACCTTATTTTTCTTTCTATATTTGGTTTTTAGTGGTTTGACTTAATGTTCAAAATAGTTGTGGATTTCTTTGTATTTATACTGTTTGGGAGGTTTACTGAGTTTCTTAAATCTACAGGTTGGTGTTTTCATCAGCTTTGAAAATTTCTTGGCCATTACCTTCTCAAATACCACTTCTACCCTATTCTTTTTCTCTCTCTTCTTTTCCTGGGTCTCATAAATTAGAATTTTTTTCATGGTGTCCTACATGTATCTTACACTCAGCTCTGTTTTTAAAAATTTCTTTTTATTTCTATACTTCAGTTTGGATATTTACTACTGACCTGTTTTTGAGTTTCTTTATCCTATCTTCAGCTGTGTCCAATCTGCTGTGAAAACTATTCAGTGAGTCAAAGATTGTATTGTACAATTTTAGGATGTCTATTTAATGATTTGAAAAGATTCCAGTTCTCTGTTGAAATTCAACTATCTTTTCAACTATTTTGTCCATCTTTTCCTCTAGTATATTAGTCATAGTTATTTTAAAGGAGAAAATTCACCAGGCACAGTGGCTCGCACCTGTAATCTCAGCTACTTGGAAGCTGAAGCAGGAGAATCACTGGAGGCCAGGTGTTCAAGACCAGCCTGGGTGATATAGCCAGACCCTGTCTCAAAAATAAATAAATAAGCAAACAAATAGATAGAAAAGAGCAACTCCACAATTAAACTTTATTGATAGTAGGAGTCAAAATATTCATGAGTGTCGGACTTAAATTAAGTCTTATGGTAAAGTTCTCAGAGTGAAAATATAGCACAGGAATTTGAGGGTCTACCCTTGCTTGCCTCACACAGAGTCCCCACTGTGGATAGAGGATTCTTAATCATTGGCTAATTTTTAAAATGGGCTTCTTGAATACTTTAACACTATTTTATAACTGAGATGATTAATTTGCCTTCTTTAATCCTTTCAAGCACTTTTGACCTGTAGAGTCATTGAATAAACTATTTTGGTCAAAACTATTTTTGGTGGCTCACAAACACAGAATTTCCAATCAGAAGGAATCCTGAGGTAGAATCATGTTCAATCCTCTACTTTTATAAAGAAACTGAAGCAGAGAGAGGTGAGCAGCTGGCTCAGCACTACTCACAGTGACACAGTGACATTCCTAGTGACACAGCCAGAGTGGGAACCTAAGCCTCTTTCTCTCACAGTAGCTTTCTTCTCTCAGGTGGCTAACGTAGAAGCGAATGATTCTGTAGCTCTACCTCCCAATTCTCTGAATTTCTTGAGCCTAATTGTGGGAGAATTTATATATTTTCTTACCATATCCATCAATCATTTTAGAAATCCTCTGCCTGAAGCTTACAAAATATTAACATATGTACTAATCTCACCATATCTGTCAGTCAGTTTTGGCTGTTAGCCCTGCAGTATGCTACATAAACAGCAGGTGCTCAATAAATGCTGTTGACCTGACTTCAACCAGTGAGCATACATTAAGTGCCAAGTCAATGGGGATGAAAAAGTTCAAAATGAGCTATCTTAATGGGGTCATATCCTTTTAAAAAACTTTCTCCCTCTCTTCCTTCTTTCCTTCTGACAAATGCACATTGAGCACCAACTCTGTACCAGACATTATGCTGGGAGCTGGAGAGACAGTGGGAGTCAAAGCACATTGAGGTTGACATCAAACACCACTATTGGCTCACTCAGCAACACTGTTTACTCTTTTCTGTGTTAAATAGTGGTGCTTCTGAAACTAAGGATTAGACTACAGAAGGAGCTATGAGGGTCCTAGACAGGACGCATGACCCATAAAGCCAGTTGGGAAAGAACGCTGCTCCCAAGAGGAAGTAGGGGCTGACTGACAACATGAGAAAAGAGGCTTAGTTAGAGATGAGGGTTCCAGGGTGCTGGTGCAAAATAAAATTGGCTACCCCTGAGGCAGATTCCCAGCCACGGGTATAAAATCAGGGAGGCCCAGGTTATCAGTGAAGAATGGAGAGCTAGAACAGGCTCTGACTCAGGGAAGGAAACACTAGTTCTTTGATGTTAGTAGAAACATGTGCTGGGAATCCCTCTCTGTATTTAGAGCAATAGACAAATGAATTTTTCTCATCTACTTTACATATAAATACTTTATATGTAAATGCTTATAGTATTCATATTCTTTTGTCTTTTTTTCCATATTCTAGCTCCTCTACATAACACTCTCCCTTTCTCTCTATATATATTTATAAGTTTATAAGTTTATATTTATAAACATAGATTATATATTTATATATGTATGTATTGAGGACCTACTATGGGAGTATTCTTGAATACATTGTTTAATTTTTAAGACAATTTCCTGAGGCAGATATCATTAATCCCACTTTACAGATAAGGAAACTGAGGCCAAGCAAGGGGAACTAATTTGTACAAGGTCACACAGCCAGTAAGTAGTAGAGTTAGGATTGCATTCAAGGTCTAACTTGAAAGCCTATTGTTTTCCTACCATGTTTCTATTTCCTCATTTGATTAATAAGCTTATTTTTCTGGTAAAGGAGGCAGAGACTTAGAAAATAAATACTTCCATGGATCATTCAGGCTAGAAATGGCTCCTAAGGTCAACTACTATAGTATATTTATTTTCTTTATTTGTATCTAAGGCAATTAATTTATATAAAATAATGCATCCTTGTTCCTTCAGAAATGTTGTGCACATTCATTTTCTTGAATAAAGTCACTGGTTTCTGAGGTCTGGTCTTGTCTTGTCTTGGTCTTGGTCTTGGTCTTGTCTGGTTTGATTTTGGGTCTTAGTCTTGGTCTAGTCTTGTCTTGTCTTGACAGGGTCTTGTTCCGTCGCCCAGGCTGGAATGCAGAAGCCTGAGTGTAGCTCACTGCAACCTCGAACTCCTGGGCTCGAGTGATCCTCCCACCTCAGCCTCCCAAGTAGCTGGGACTACAGACGTGCTCCATCGTGCCTGGCTAATTTTTTTTTTTTTTGGTAGAGACAGGATCTCACTATGTTTCCCAGGCTCCTGGGATGTTTTCTTGCTGTCCGATTACAGTGTAGTCATTTATATTTTCATTTGGCTGTAGGGCTTCCCATCTGGCATCCAGATGCCCATAGGTTCTTTTCTTTTTGCCCACCTTTTAAAAAAGTTGTGTTGGGTTCCCCCAAGAAATTTTGTCTGTTGGCATAGCCTTGAATTTTATATCTTCAGCATACCATTTTTATATGGTCTTAATGTTTCCTTATCATTTTCCTGCTGTCTCATGCAAAACTGACATCTCTGCTCAATACCATTTTCTGCCAGGCAGTGGGGGCAGCCTAGAAAAGTGGTTTTTATATGGAACTGAAAGTCTAGAGTCCAAAGCACTTTTCTCTGTCCATCTCATGAATGGCTGTGAGATGCCCAATCTATTTCTTGATTACTTCACCTGTAAGTCAGAAACTCGTGGCTCAGTTTCCTCAGGGTGCCACACTTCTGCTCCCAGGCAGCCCGAGAGTCTACACAAAGGACAGTGAGGTGCCCTGGAAGACTTACTTCATAAATTATATCAATTGTAAATGGTAAAGAATAATGGCTTGAAAACCAAAATCATTCTCATCATTACAGATCTCATGCAAATACAGATATACTATATCTTCAGAAAAGATAGTTCCTACAAAGCTTTCTATTTTTTTTTTGAGTGAAATAAATGACCTTTTCTTATTAGTTTATAGTATAATTTTATCTAGGGGTAAAAAGGCTACTTTCTACTCATTTGTATTCATTTTTCCATTTTTAAATATTTCTGGGGTTCCTGCTCTGTGCCAGGCACTCTCCTACGGATTTAACTGTGAACAAAGTAAGTGCTCTGTGCTCTTGCATGGCCCCCAGTCTGAGGAAGGTAGAGCCCTATAGGCAGCAGGACCCCTGCCTCTATGCCCCAGACCTTCAGCCAGAAGCAAACACCGACTGAATGCGTGGGAAGGAACCAGGCCTTTCACTAAACCCAGAACCATTCCAGGAGAACTAATAATAACCAACATTTATTCAGCACTCACCATGTGCCAAAGACTGGACTATGTACTTTATATACGTTATCTAATTGATTAGCCAAAATAGCCCAGTGTGATAGACAATACTATTACAGATAAGGAAACTGAGGCACAGAGATAGTAAGTACTTTCCCCACCATGACCCAGCTAAACAGTGGCAGGATTCACATCTGACAATCTCTCTCCAGGGTCCATGTAGGCTCTGCTTTCCTTATGGAGCTCAGGTTGGGAAACAACCCCTAGAATACACCTGCATGTGCTAGAAGCTTCTCTTAACTCTTTACAAACCCTACTAGCCTGCTAAATAAGAAGAATTTTTGATTCATCACCTAGATATTGCTGGGATAAGTTTCAAAGCAAATACCTCTCCCTACTCTGATAATTGGCAATTGCCAGCAGTTGTTGTTAAACCATGGGGGTGGCTAATCTCATACTTCAATCTCATGGGGTAATCCTAATTTTGACATGAAATTTTCTAAACTATGTTCCAAGGAATGTTAGTTCAACATTTCTTAATAAGTGTTCCACCAAAAATTATTCCATTGTCAAATAAATTTGGAAAACCACATTCTCCTCTCTATAGTGTCGCTCCATAAATTAATATAGCTATATTAGAGACAGAAATGATCTCAGGAGTTTTGCAGGCTCTGCCCTGAAAGAATATGTGAACATGTTAATTTGCACATCAAAAGCTGCTCCACCTCAGGAGGGCATCTCAAAGGTGAGTAGCAGCTGCTTTCCAAGGTGACGCAGTGATCTCAACTTTGTGGTTCTAACCTGCTTTGAAGGACAAAGCAAGGTCTACATGGAATCAGGAGATTAGAGCTGATCAAAGAGTGTCTGCCCCGAGACAAATACCTGTGGCTAAAAACAATTGGCCCAAGGGACAGTTCGTGCTTGACTTCTGATGACCTGTTTCTATTTGCAATAACTAGATAAAGAAATATGGAGCCACTATATCTCTGTTTAACCCTTCTGTTAAGTAGTAGCTTTATCTTAGAACTTAGAAGCTTGTCCTTGAAAGATTTTGTAACCAGAGTTAGTTAAGGGATCTATAGAAGCCCTTTGAAAGACTTTTAACCCAAAACAAACTACCTGTTATTATGTAAATCTGTTACCCCTGGCAACCAATCTCTGTACCTTTAAATACCCATGTAAAACTTTATTCTGGGCCTTATGATTCACGGAGATATCGTAGGGACCCCTGAGTACCCCGCTTTTTGCCTATTATCTTTATAAATCTATGAAACTATACCTTCATCTCTGTGTATTCTTTTATTTCTATTATTTTCCATTTTCTATTATTTTCTTATCCATTGTGACGACCCCTACCTAAGGGACCCGATTTTTTGCTGGGAACGTAGCTAACTCCCCGCACTGTAGGTTTTTTTTTTTATTTATTTGTCTGAGACATGGTCTCTCTCTGTTACCCTGGCTAGAGTGCAATGGAGTCATCATAACTCACTACAACCTCAAACTCTCCTGGCTCAAATGATTCTCCTGCTTCAGCCTCCCAAGTAGCTGGGACTACAGGCACGCACCTCCACATCCAGCTAATTTTTCTATTTTTTGTAGAGACAGGGTGTTTCTCTTGCTCAGGCTGGTCTCAAACTCCTGGCCTCAAGCAATCTTCCCACCTCAGACTCTCAAAGTGCTAGGATACAGGTGTGAGCCACCATGCCCGACTTACAGGTTTCTTCATAGTTATGAGCATATTAATGGTTCTGTAAAATCCTGTGATTATTCCTTACTATAGCTTTACCTGATTACTTTCATTTAATCTAGTTTCCCAAATATATATGAAGAAACTAGTATCTAAAGAAGCAAGTTGGAGAAACGCTATTCTATAAAGAAGCTTAGCCTCAGAAAGATTTAGACTATTAATGATAAATATATTTTAGTCAAGTTAAAATGTATGAAAAGGTACTTTTATTAGAAACTTTACATGTATGTATAATGATGCATAAAATACCTATAAGATCCTTAAAAGCAGCCTCTAAGCAAGCACACAGTCGTGCTACCCCAGACTGATGATAAGTTGCTAGTTATGTTAGTGGATTAGGAAATAAAGTCCTTTGTTTGGTGTGTCAGGATGAAAGCCAAGGGTGGGGGCCCATGAGCCAATGAGGCCTAGTCCAATCATCCACAATTATCTCTTCCTCCTAGTCAGATGAAAAACACACTTGATGTTTCAGTGCCCCCTGGGGGCCACCAAGATATCGAGCAGGAGTCGCAACATAAGTGGATGATGTAGAATTATGAATATTCTGCAAGCCACGTAGGAAGAAAGAAAGGAGAGATCAGTAGAGAAAGATCTGAAAAAAAAAATAGTCCAGAAAACTCTGAAACAAAAGTCGTAAATCTTTCTGGCCTCTGGAATGGTGGTATCATACCGACAAGCCTAAAAAAGTCTATTGGTGTGATCCAAAAGAAAAATGACACAGTCACATAAAGGATCAACAAAAAGGAATAAATAGTGCTAACAAAAAAAAAAAGAGTTCAGTGAAGAGGGGAGAACATCAGTAGGCAGGCGATGACTGAAGTGTAGACTAGGGTTAAAGTTGTCAGGATGAAGTTTCCTCTGCTTGAAAGATGTGAAAAATCGCATCTCTACCATGGAAGAGGTTGCATTAAAAAAAATACTCTGTTCCTTTGTGTTCAGATGAGACCTTGAGTAAAGAATGTCATGTAGACAGTGGGTGGATGAGATGAGAGGAAGGATTAACAGACCTCTAGGCACACGTTCTTCTCATTGGCAAAGTCTCCACATTTTGCAGCATTTGTATTAATACCTTCTTTGGGAAATGATTGTATTCACGAAACACTTTGGCTCCTGGCCTAGGAGGGAAGCCATACTGAGGTGCTGGAGATTGCATTCTTTGGGTAAGAGGTACAAAATATAATATAATGAATGAGGATCATTTCTCTTACAAAGCACCGAATATAAGTTGAGTATTTTCTCTGTTTGCACTTAGATATACCTATCGTGTGATTGTTAGTGTTTATCACTTGATACATTTTCATCTGCTGTGATTGACAGTTCCAATCTCATTCTAAGGAAACTGCTGAAACACTTTGAACATTAATAACACACATTTTGTTGTCCATTTTCAGTCCTAATCTACGAACCAGAAAATCCCGAGGCCAAGGAGTTTTTGGCACTTATTGAAGAAATGTTGCTGATGGGTAATTTTAAAAATTGAAATTCCTTCTTTCTCATAGCACTATAAACAGTCATTCTTTAAAAACCCATTATCCCAAGAGATTGTCAAAATGTACCTTTAGGAAGTGGTTAAGAAAAAGCTAAATGGCTGTCTTAAATGGTGTAGTGAAACAGCTTGTCCTCTGTGGATGGTGAAGATGACTCCCTTCCCGCCGTGGGCTGGAACTGCCCAAGCAGGGCAGGCTCCCTGCGTACTAGGCATCGGGCACTGACAAGCAGCACATGCTGACACTCCCTGTGGTAAAGGAGTTATCTCATAATTCCAAGGAAATCCAATAAATACCCTCTAAATTACCCTAAGCCTCACTTCCTCTTACTCTATTTAAGAATTTCATTGACAATAGTATTAAATAAAAGTTATTTTTATAGACCTGTGTTTTAAGTTAACCTTAAATCCACAAACATCTACATGTCGATAAGAATATGTTTCTTCCTTACACTACCACTTTGATCCTACGTACAGTTAGCAAAGTTCAGCTCAGCTCTTACGTTCCAAATATACATATTTCTTGGTAGAGGGAGGGGCAAGGAGAATTCTGATTTTTTCAGAGTGGAAATATTAAGAAACATTTTAAGCAATCCTCTTCTTTTCTGTGGCAGAGAAAGGTCAGAATCTTAAGAAAGACGAAGAAGATAGCGAAGAAGACAGTAGTGGTGAGAGCGAAGGAGAAAGCAGCGAGGACCTGAATGACGAGAGTTCTGAGGAGTGTGAAGACGGGTCATGAATGCTGCTGCTATGGTTTAAGCTTCATGTATTTTCATTAACGTATACCATGCAGATATAAAGAAGAGAGCTGCATTTTGGTCTAATTGTTCTTTATTTGGTGCAAAGTTCTCCTGAGTTATTTATATTTTTACTTGAGCTCCTTCCTAATATTTAGGCCTTAGCGCAATGTGAGTTACTCAGAGAGGAAAAGAGTCGTTGAAAACACTTACATAGCACTATGTGCCAGGTACTGTTCAAGGTGCTCCACACACGTTAATTTATTTAATCTAGCAATGCTGTGAAGTCAGTACTATTATTATCTTCATTCTACAGATGGAAAAACTGAGGCACAGGAGGATGAGTAATTTGTCCAGTGTCATATACATGTTGATTTGTAGAGCCTAGATTTGTGCATTGACATTATGGTTCCAGAATTCATACTTTTAGTCCCCCATAAATGACCATGACTCCAGGTGCTCTTATGTAATTTGTCTTATGTTCTTTATAGCATGCATCAGTATCCGAAATGCTTATTTAACTTTTTGTTCTTTTAATCTTCTCCCTACCTGCCAGAGAATATAACTTCCATGAGACAGGACTTTGTCTTTTTCCTCATAATATCCCTAGCAGCTAAACAAGTGCCTAGCAAATAATAAGGCATATATACCAAATGAACTGAATAAATGAAGTGAAAGTTAATGAAAATATTTATATTCTTTCATGAAGCATTTACAAAACTTTACACTTTTTATGTATCAATCCACATCATTTTGCTGACTTTGTATTCCTTGATGAATTTGTGCCACCTTCCAATTAGATTGTAAGGTAACTGTCTTAGTAAGGTAACAGAATACCTGAGATTGGGCAATTTATAAATAACAGAGGTTTATTTAGCTCATGGTTCTGCAGGCTGGGAAGTTCAAGATTGGGCAGGTGTATCTGGAAGGGTCTCATGCATGGTGGCAAGCAGAAGGGGAGTAGGTATGTGCAGAGATCACATGGTGAGAGAGGAAGTAAGAGAGAGAAACCAAGGAAGCCATACTCTTGTTAACAACCCACTCTCTTGGGAACTAATCTACTCCCATGAGAGCGAGCAAGAACTCACTCAGACCTCCCCTTGCATCAACCTATTTATGAAGGATCCACCCCCATGACCCAAACACCTCCCACTAGGCCCCACCTCCCTACACTGCCACATTAGAGATCAAATTTCAATAAGAGTTTTGAAGGGGACAAACCACATCCAAACCATAGCAGTAACTGGGGGAAAAATGAGAAAAATATTCCTAAGTCATTTATTTGTGCTAATCTGATTTGAGGAGAAGCATTTTGAATTTTTATTCTTATGTTAGCACAGCATCATGGCATATCCAAAATGCTTGAAGCATGGTTTATTCTTTAGGTATTCTATGGCCTGTTAACTTTCAGAAGAAGAAGCTCTGCTGCACCAATTCACAGGGGTGACCAAAAGAAATGAAGATGGGTATATGAAATCCTCTAGTTACCCTTCTTTAATTTGTAGTAAACTGTGAAGGCCTTGTGCATAAATAACCAAATAGTATCATAGATCTGGCTGACACAGAGCTCAGGAATTAACTGTTCTTTCATTTTTATTTGGGCTTCATATTCCTCCCACCGTAGAAATACCACCATATGTCAATCTGATGATGCTTACCTGATTGTGTAGCACCCTTGCCCATAAAAGCTTCATAAAGTACCCTAAAACTGATATTAAAAACTAAATAAGTTACGGTGATATTTTAGTTTTCTTTTAAAGGAACAGGGATATTCTGAGGAAGAAACTAAACTCTCTGAATAAAAAACCATGATATCATAGGCCATGCTATACTTAAGTCTAAGAATTTATGAGGTTTTCTCACCTAAGATAATCAGTATGCTCTGTCCATACTTTTCATCCTACTTGCACTCCTTAATCAATGAAACTTAAGGTGTTGGAATAACCTGACAATAGGCATGTGTATCTGTAGTAATAATAGCTAAAAAGTAATCTGCAAAGTATTTTTACATTATTTAACCTACTTACTGGCTTCTCACAGTAGTCCTTAGAGCATGCTATTATCCCATCAGCTATACAAATTAAATTTGGCATGATTGAGGACATCCAAGGTTAAATGTTAGCTGGAGTGCTGGAATTCAGATGAGGAAATTGGAACTTAGATATGCTAGGTAATGTCCCAATAGGACAGATCAAGTGAATCGTGAACCCAGTGATCCCTGTTGCCTCACACATAGCTAAACTATGGAAACTATTTAATGAGTCAGCCAACAAGCTGTGGATGTGTAGACACTTCAGTTCCAGATCTGTAACTGGAACTTTATAACACATTATATTGATGTTAACAAACCCAAATATCCAACAATACAAGAATACATAAGAATACCTACTCAACAGACTTGAGATGGGAACCCTCTGAAAAAGTTTTATGTATTTATTTAATAAATATTTACTGATGGCCTAGGTATTTCACGGGGATCAAAACCCCATCTCTGCTCTCAAGCAGCATTGTCATTGTTGCAATTGAGGGTGATAAACATTGCCATTGAGGAAGTCCCAGGTGCCAAGGGACGCTAACACAGAAGGGACATCTAACCCAGCCTAGGCATCCAGCGAAAGCATTCAGAGGGAAGTGAAGTCTAAGCTAAGAAGGTAGAATAAGTGGTATTGACTACAAGAAGAAGGTGTGTGAAAAACCAGTCTGACCAGGGTAACAACTTGCAAAGGCCCAGAGACACAACCCGAATCCAGAAAGCGGCTAGGTAAGGTTGGATTATAAAATGAAAATGGATCAGTTAGAGTAGAGAAAGATGAAGGAACAATGGAAAAAAAAGACTGGGTAATGGAGGGTCTTAGAAGCCACGTTAGAGTTTGAACTTTATCCTTAGAATAATAAGGCATTGAAGGATTTTAAGGAAAATAGTCGTATTTTAGAAAGCATTCTGGTAGCCAGGTAGAAAAATGTTTTCTCAAACTACAAGTCATAATCCATTGATCAGTTATGAAATCATTATAGTGAGCCACAAATAGCTGGATTTTAAAAAAATTAAATACCTACAAGAGAAAATATCAGTATATACAGCAAAAGAGTATGAGAAGTATTGTTTCAGAAGTGTGTTTGTGTCCTAAATCTTGATGTGAAATGTGTTTCTTCCTCTAGGTCACAAAAAAATAAAAATAAAATCTGAAAGTATATAGAACAGACTGAGTAGAATACAAAACTCCATTGTTACATAGTAACTCCAGCAGTTCAAAATTATAACCTGAAAAGAGGTATTGGCAAGGAGATGCCATGGAATGGAGGAGCTATCTACAGGGAGAAAGAATTGGCAGGAATCGGTGACAAATTACATGTGGTAAAGAGGTAGAGGACAAAGATGACTCTAATTGGATAACTAGGTATATGATGGTGCTGGCCCCTAAAAAACAGGAACGCAGAAAGAAAAGCACATTTGGTGAAGAAAATGGAGGTTCACTTGTATGAGTTGATTGTGGGAAGTGTATTAGTTTCCTACTGTGGCTGTAAAGAATTGCCACATTGTGGCTTAAAACAACAGAAGTTTATTATCTTACAGTTTTGAAGGTCATAAGTACAAAATGGGTCTCACTGGACCAAAACCAAGCTGTCGGCAAGACTGCATTCCTTCCAGAGGTTCTAAAAGAGAATCTGTTTCCTTGCTTCTTCCGGCTTCTAGAGCCCACTCATATTCCTTGGCTTATGGGTCCATTTCTCCATCGTTAAAGCCGGCAGTGTCTGGTGAAGTCCTTCTCATGCTGCCATCTCTCTGTTTTCTCTCTCTCTCTCCAGCATCCCTTTTCCACCTTTAAGGATGTTTGTGATTATACTGGGCCCATGTGAATAACCTAAAATAATCTCCTTATCTTAAAACCAGCTGATTAGCAAGCGTAATTCCCTTTCTGTGTAACCTAAAGTATTCACAGATACTGGATATTAATAAGTAGATATCTTGGGGCATAGAAAAGTGCATTATTCTGCCTACCATGGGAAATACTGGATAAGGGTTAACTAGTTTTTTGACATTTGTGGTATGGAGTTTGGAAGAGACATTTGGGCTGGAGATATACCTTTATTAGGAGTCATCAGATTAGCAATAGTCATCAAAGAAACAGAGTGGATGGCCCATGGAGAGAGTAGAGTGAAGCCTGAATAGAAGAGAATCAAGGATAGAATTATAGTGACTGCCAACATTTAAGTGGCAGTCCAAGAAGGAGAAATGCACACAAGAGACTAAGAAGAACACCACAGGGAAAATCAGGAAAGCAAATATTGCAGGTACTGTTGGTTGCCTACTCAGCATCTATCCCTTCCTGCTGCTTTGTAAAGACAGTCCTGATTCTGTTCAAATCTTCACTCCTCACACACAAAGCCATGAAACTCAGCCAATTAGTGCCTGGCCCTGTGCCTGGTGAATTGTAATGGTTCCAGAAGTAGACTTGTGACCTACCTTGGCCCAATAAGATAAAGGACTTTATTTCATGATTAAGGAGATGTTCCTTCAGTCCTCTGAGAACCAGGAAGCATGCTGCCCTAATTACTGCAGTTGCCTTTATGATCATGAGAGAAGCTAATCTTAGGATGAAGCTGTTGCTGTGGATGGAAGAACAAAAAGAACCCAGGTCCCTGATGATGTTCAGCTGCTGAATCAATGGCCCTGGGAGCCAGCCCTCCGTGTGAGCTTACTGTAGTCAGATGAACTATTGTTTAAGCCAGTTTGGATCAAGGTTTCTTTTACCTGCAGCCCAAAGCATCCCAACTGATACTGATTACCACCACAGAAACCCAGAAAAGAGTTTCAAGGAGGCTGAAAATATCTAAAAAGGATGATTAGATAGCAACAAAGCGATGGTTGGTGATATAAGGGAAAGCTGAGTGTGGGTAGGGGAGCCATACATATTTCTGTGAGTTTGAGTGCCTGGAGGTAAGGAAAAGGAAACAAGGAGTTTGACTATGAGGGAAAGAAAAAATGTGAAGTTCATTGGAAGTCATAAGGTAAACGGAGTATTATTTTTAGAACCTTTAAGATGAGCGTGCTTAATAGGATGGATGATCATAACATGCACCGACAGCCTGTTATGCGTTAGGCACTATACTAAGCATTCATAGTTAATGTTTCTAATCCTCATAACGCCCATATGGGATAGACACTATTATCCCCAATTTATATATGAAGAAACCGAGGCCTAGAGAAGCTGACAGTAACTTTCTGAAGATCTCATACCTGGAAATTGGCAGATTCAAATCCAGGTCATTTTACTCCAGTGCCTTGCCTTTCGTGCTATGCTTTCCTCCCTAGGAGGCCAGTAGAGAGGAACAAATTGTATTTATAAAGCACTTATCTACTGTCTTAGAAGATGCATATAATATAACCTTAATACGTGCCTGTTGGATGGCTGCCCCTGAGTCCGGGTGTGGAACCAGGGCTGCTTCTCCTTATTCTTCAGTATTGGTCTTTTTGTAGCTTTCTGTTGCCCTACATTTCCTTATATATTAAACAAGACGATTACCTTTGTTTATTTTGATTGAAATGTGTATTTTCCCTTTATCTTTACGCTGGTTGACATGTAAGATATTTGTGATTTTGATATTTGCCTGAAATGTTGATGTTGGTCAAGGGAGACCGCTAGAACAGAAGAGATGTGAAGCCTAGATCCCCTGGGGTGTGGGGCTCTGGAAAGGGTCTTGTATCACAAGGTATTGAGAATTCACAGGAGGCAGGTAAGATAAGGCTTCCAAGGCTGGACTAAGGAGGATAAAGGGCTCTCCTAAGGAACTCCCAGCTGTCACGGGGTGTGAGTTAAGATGGAGCAGAGGGGGGC
>CAUYSK010056543.1:0-33587 GCA_963575035.1 Avahi laniger
TTCAGTAATTTTTTTGCCTTTGTTATTGTGCTTATAGTCATCTCCCATTCAGATTTTAGATAAATCGCCACTTAAATTTTCTTATAAGTTTTTAATATATATACAAGTTTCTGACTATGGCATTTTCCTTCTTTCTGAAGAACCTATTTGTGGGGCGTATCTGCTGACAATGGGTTTCTTCAGTGTTTGTTTGTCTGAAGTATTAATAGTTCTATTTTTTTCTTCACGCTTGACGGATAATTTTGCTGAATGAAGAATTGTAATTTGTTGGGTTCCTCCTCCAACACTTTAAATATTTTATTCCACTCTCTTTTTGCACAGTTTCTGACAAGAAATCTGCTCTAACTTTTATCCTCGATGGGTAAGATGTTTCCCTCCTGTGGTGGCTTTCAAGATTTTATCTTTGGCTTTGATTTCTGGCAGTCTGAAGGTGATAGCCTACGTGGAGCTTTTTTGGCATTTACCCTGCTTGGCGGTGTTCTCTAATATTTCTAGATTGTTATTTTGGTGTCTGTCATTTATTGTGGAAAATTCTTGGTCATAATCGCTTCATATATTTCTTTTGCTTCATTTTGTTCTTCCCCTTCTGATATTAAATTATATGTATATTGTACCTTCGAAATTATTCCACAGTTCTTGGATGGTTTCTTACTCTCCTCACCTCCTCCTCCCCCTCTTTCTCCTCTTTCCTCTCCTCCTCCCTTCTCTTCTTTTTCCTCTTCTCATCCTTCCTTTCCACCCTCCCCCGCTTTTGCCTCTCCCTCTTTGCATTTCCATTTGCGAAGTGTCTGTTGACCTGGTTTTTTACTCAGCCATGGCTACTTTCCTCATGAACCCATCAAAGACATTCTTCATTTGTGTTTCAGAGTGTTTGATTTCTAGCATTTCCTTTAGATCCCCTCCTAGAGTTTCCATTTCTCTGTTGACATTAACTATCTGTTCTTGTACATTGTCTACTTTTTCCCCATCAGTGCCTTTAGCATATTGTGATGGTTAATTTTAGGTGTCAACTTGACTGGATTAAGGAATACTCAGACAGCTGGTAAAGCATTATTTTGGGGTATGTCCATCAGGGTGTTTCTGGAAGAGACTGAGATTCGTATCAGTGGACTGAGTAAGGAAGATCTGCCCTCACCCAGTGTGGGTGGGAACCATCCAATCAGTCGAGGGTATGGATACAAAAAAATAAAAGGTGTCTCTCTCTTTCACTCTCCTAAAGCTAGGACACCCATCTTCTCCTGCCCTTGAACATCAGAACTTCAGGTTCTCCATCCTTTACACTCTGGAACTTGAACCAGTGGCCCCCTGTTTCTCAGATTTTGGCCTCAGACTGACAGTTACACTGTTGGCTCCCCTGGACTTGGATTGAGCCATGCTGCCGGCTTCCCTGGCTCTCCAGCTTGCAGGTGGCATATCACGGGACTGCTCATCTTCCATAATCAGAGCGAGTCCCCCTGGTAAATCCTCTCTCATCTATCTGTCTATCCATCTATAATCTATATATCCTATTGGTTCTGTTTCTCTGGAGAACCCTCACTAATACACATATTAATCATAGTTATTTAAAATTTCCTACCTAATAATTCCAATATCTATCTGGTTCTGACGATTGCTTTGTCTCTTCAAATTGTTTTTCTTTTTTTCTTTGCCTAAAAGGCATGCCATGTATTTTACTGAAAGCTGAAAGTAATGGATTGGCTAATAGGCCTTTAGTGTGAGGTTTATGTTAATCTAGAGTAGATTAATCACTGACTGTAGTTGGCCCGTGTTTGGTATTTGCTGTAGCTGTAGGTTTCCAAGGCTTCAAATTCCTCTAGTATCCTTGTTTTTGTCTTCCGTGTTGTCTTTGGGATTCCCTAAGAACTCCTTGTATAGAATCTGTAGCCTGAAACTCTTTCAGCTATAATTTACTGTTAATCTATTGTTATTATGCTGGTAAGGTATGTTGCTAAGGTGTGGGGAAGAGGAAGTATTAATATTCTATAGTCTTATGGTTAAATATCAGTCTTTCAGTGGGCTTGCATTCCTCAACTATGACCTTCACATGTGTTTTTTAGGTTTTTTGTTTTTTGTTTTTGTAAAGTTCTTTTAGATGACACAGGAAGGCTAAAGGGGGCTGGAGAAGGAGAAATGTACTTCTCCCATGTGGAATAAAACTCTGGCAAAGTCTTTTTGGATTCCACTCTGGAGAGTAGAATCCTGAGAATCCTCTGGGTATATTTCACAGTGGTTATCGTTATGGACTGAATATTTGTGTCCCACCTTCACGATTCATATGCTGAAGCCATAACCCACAATGTGATGGTATTTGAAGGCGGGGACTTTCAGAGGTCATTAGGGTTAGATTAGTTGATGTGGCTGGGTTCTGGTCTGATGGGATTAGTACTTTACAGGAAGAGACACCATCCTCCCCCCTCGCATGCATGCACCGAGGAAAGGCCATGTGAGCACATGGCAGGATGGCAGCTGTCTGTATGCAAAGATGAGAGCCCTCACTAGACTTTGACCATGCTGACATCCTGATCTTGGACTTCCAGCTTCCGGAACCGTGAGGAAATAAATTTCTATTGTTTAAGCCATTTGCCTGTGGTATTTTGTTATGGCACCAGGAGATGACTAACACAGTTACTCTTCCCGTTTTCCTGCTAGAGCCATGAGGGGATCTGTGGAGTTCTTGGCAGTAAAACTTGTTAGAATGTGAGGGCCCCACTAAGACCACAGTACCCCAAAATTTCTTATTCCCAAGCTAGTCCACAGTCTCCAGCATTTGGGAAAATTACTATTTAAGTGTTTCTACCAGTTTATGGTTCCAGCAGCTTCTGCTTCAGGTGAGCAGATCTTGGCTGTAACCCACTGAATTTGCCTTTCTCTCTAGATTTTGGGGTGGCTGTTTTCCCTGAAACCTCAGTTGTTTGATGGGTCCAAGAAAATCATCGAAAGCTTCTTGTCACGAGGATGAGAGTGACAACTTCCAAGCTCTTTGTGTGTCAGAGCTGAAACTGGAAGTCTCTTTGTATTTTTGAGTTTTAATTTTTTCCTCTGAATGTCATAAAATATTTAGTGCTCTACACGAAAGAATATTTTGAATTTTCCCACAAATTGCCAATTAGATAATCCATCTCTTTCTCAGTGATCTATGATGTTTTCTTTATCACATTAAACACTCAGATACATTTCCTTCACTTGCCTCAGTATTTTTTTCAGTACTGTTTAACTTGCTCTTCTATTCAGCCTGGTTTTGTTTTGCACCTAAGCCATACCATTTTCATTTTTTATTCTTTATGACACATTTTGTTATAAGACAGGACAAATTTCCCCTTGTTAACTCTTCCTTTAAATCTTCTATTCTCCACTAAATATTAATCCAAATGAATTTTGTCATTTTTGTCATCTCCCCAAACCTGTCCTTCCCCAAAGCAATCCTACTGGGATTTTGGTCAGAACTACATTAAGCCTATAAAATAAAATGGGAATAATTGTTGTGGTATTAATAAGTCAAGTTAAAAAAAATCTTCATCGCCTTTTTTAAAGTAAACTTTTTATTTTGGAATATTTTTAGCTTTATAGAAAAGTTGTAAAGATAGTACAAAGAATTCACATATACCCACACCCAGTTTCCGCTATTATTGCTATCTTACATTAATATGGTATTGGCCATAATCAGTGAGTTGATATTGATATGTTATTATCAATTGAAGCCTGTACTTTATTCAGATTTCCTTAATTTTTCCTTTTTCAGTTTCAGTATTACATGCAGGATACCCTATTACATTTAATTGACTTGCCTTCTTAGATTCCTCTTGGCTAAGAGGGTACCTTACACTTTTTCTTATTTTTGATGACCTTGACAGTTTTGAGGAGTACTTTTTTGTAGTATATTGTGGAACATCCCACAATTGAGATTTGTCTGATGTTTTTCCATGCTTAGACTGAGGTTATGAGTTTTTGGTAGGGAAGACCAGAGAGGTAAAGTGCCATTCTCATCACATTATATCAAGGGTACATGCTATTAACATGACATACCACTGTTGATGTTGACCTTGATCATCTGGCTAAGGGAGCGTTGTCTGGCTTCTCCACTATAAAAAGACTCTTTCATCCCCTCTGTCCATACTGTGCTCTCTGGAAGGAAGTCACCATGGCAGCTCATACTTAAGGCGTGGGGAATCATGTTCTACTTCCTTGAGAACAATTAATTGGAAATGTTCTGCATGGGAGATTTGTTTCTTCTTCCCCACTTATTTCTTTATTTCAATATAGAATCATAAATATTTATTTCATACTTAGGGCTGTAATCCCATGCTACTTTATTTTGTTCCTCTAATTGTTCTAGCTTTGGCCATTGGTAGTTCTTTCAGTTGACTCTTGGGCCCCTTTAATAAACACCCTATCATTGTGTGTATGTGGGTGCATGTTTGTTTGTTTATTGAGTACTTCCTTACTTCCCTGATACTCCATGACCATCTTGTATATTTCTTCCTAGGCCTGGAATCTACCATTTTTCCAAGGAACCCTGGCTCCTCTTACTGGAGAATGGTATTAGAAACCAAGGTCTGGGTACTGGACATTCTGTTGCCTTTCAAAATCTAAATTTAACAGAAACTTGAATTTTGGGAGAAATCTTCTTTGCCAAAGGAATTTATTACAAATTCAGCATATTTCTCTCACTTCTCAGGAGATATAAGTTTGTTGAGCATCCACCCTGTGCCAGGCATTGTGCCAGCCACTAAAGAGAGAGCAGGAAGTAAGATACTTTTGTGTGTGTCTGACAGTACATATTCTAGTTTGTGTCTTATGGGGGAAGGATGGGTGGGAGGGAGAAATAAGTAAATAGATCATTTGGATAAGAGATATCATCAGAAGATCAAGTAGAGGGTAATTGTGGAGAGAATGACTTGGGATTGGTGCTCCTCAATCACTGGTCATCAGAGAAAGTCACCCTGAGAGGCTGCTTTTGAGTCACTTGAATAATGTGAAGGTGACAACTCTGACAGTCAAGGGAAGATTGTTCCCAACAGAAGAAACAGAAAAAGCAGAGAATTTGACATGTTGGAGACGCAGAAAGGAGGCCAAGCTGGAGGACAGTGATTAAACAGGAGGATGGAGGAATTGGAAATCAAAGATATAGATAGTCCTGTGTGGCGGTGGTGGTGGTAAACAGCAGGTAGAGCGACTCATCATGGGACACCATACCTGGGGTTCTGAGCACCCTGATTTTTTTTCCCTCTAGACTTTACTCCTCTCCCCAAACCCTGATGATTCTTATTTTCAGGTTCCTTAGGGCCATTTTCGGCTCTTGTCTGCTACTTCAGTCCTGGACCAGCAGACTTGCTTTGGGAAACAGCTCAGTGTTGAAGAAAGATCATGGTGCTTTGGATTCAGAAAGTTCTGGATTTGAATTCTGTGTGATCTTGACCTTGGGGCATTTACTTAACTTATCATAATTCCATTTTTTTTCTTATAATAAAACCTTGTCAGTATCTTGTGTGGATTGGAGGTGATATATGTAAAGTGCTTTGGAAGTACCCGGTAAATGTTGCTTATTATTTGTCATCCAAGTTTAATTGTACATCATGAAAAGAAGTTTCTGGCACAAACTGTAGGAAGTTAAATCATGTCTCATGAAGGGTAACTCAGGGATACATACTCAGGGTCACAAACCATTAAGCAGATACAGTGGTCTTGTTTAAATTTAGAAATCATCCTGGTAGGAGCTGCTGGGCAGAGCTGCTCTCCCCTTTCACTGCTGTTTTCTGGTTTTCCATTTAGTTCCTACACCTGCTTCTGGGTTGTCTGCCACCCCTGCCCACCTGCCAGTGCTGAGTCCCAGCCAGCGTCTGCCTGATTCTGGGGCTTCTACAACCACATGTGCTGTTCGTGAGTCTCTTGTGTGCCCACGAAGCATTTCCTGAGTAGAGAGATACTGTCAGCTGGGGGCAGGGTGACACAGAAAATCACATCCCTATTGTTGGGCTTCTCTCCTCTTCCCTTGTCTCTCTTTTTCCCACTCTGCTTCAGGAGCAAACCAACTCTTCTCCACTTTTCTGGGCCAGGCCTTTGGAGGTCCCATCATCTACCTCAAACTGGCATAGTGAGATATTTCTTCCAAACAAACACAGTAAATCTCCTTACGAAGAAATCCTGAGACTAACATTTTCTCCATATGTTTTTTCCTGAACTTCCGTGTTTCTTGAGTGATTGCTCAAATGTCATCTTTTGAGAGAGGCCTTTTCTGGCCATCCTGTCCAAAAGTTTCCATCGTCCCTGCAGTCCCTTACCTCCCCTATCACTCCTCATCCCTTACCTGGCTTCATTTTTCTTCATGGTGTTTATCACTACCTGCTGTTGCTTCACGTGTGTGTTCGTTGATCCATGAGGCAAGGACTGTATCTTATTCACACAGTCTCTCCAGAGTCTAGAACATTGCCAGAACACTGCAGGCCTCAACAATTTCTCGAATGCTTATTATTTGACAGTCCATTGTACTGGGGTCATGAAACATAGAGATGAATTAGACCATCAGGTAGTGCATAATTTAGCCTCTGGTTGCCTTTTGTGAACTCTGTGTTCTCCTTCCCAAGGGCTATTATCTGTCCCTAGTTTCTTGGCATCATCCACTTTTATATTTTAATAGGGGGGCATTGGTCACATCAGCTGGAGTTGTGAGAAACCAGATGAGTGGTAACCAAGATAGAAGCAAGTTGGCAGTGGTGGCTCACACCAGAGATCTGAGTAGCAACCTGATGTGTCCTCACAGGTCTTGCTGCTTTAACTAAAAGAAATGCTGCCGTCTTCATCTGTGGTGGCCCTGGTTCTAGGGTATATCCTAGAATGTGTAGTGTGTATGCCTTTGTGAGTATGTGTCTGTGTCAGGGTCTGTAACGGGGTGTGTGTGCGGGTTATTGAGGAATACAGATTCCAAAAAATTTGACAGTCATATGGTCATACAGTCCTCAAAGTCTCGAGTCTCTCCTTTGTGCACCAGATTCTCGCTGACGTCATCCATTCCTGGTTATGGAGGTCAAAGCAGTAAAGCCAGCAATTTTTTCCCTAGGAGTATCTGCCCCCTCAATGACCAGGCTAGTGCTGAGGGAGAGATTTACTACCTGAATTTTGTTTTTCTTACCCTATTATGGCTT
Source organism: Avahi laniger (assembly GCA_963575035.1). NCBI lineage: Eukaryota > Metazoa > Chordata > Mammalia > Primates > Indriidae > Avahi > Avahi laniger. The sequence continues at coordinate 7,140 of CAUYSK010056543.1, forward strand.
TAATGTTGAAATTTCTGTTTTGGACATTTAGGCATGTCACATATACCTCTCATTTTATTTTATTTTCATTGCTTTTTAAACTTCCATGTCCAGTGTTTATTTTTAATCTTATGTTTAGCAACCTAAAACATTTATTTCTAAAATTAATTCTCTAATTACACAGCATCCACATGGCTTGTAATAACAGCAGTTAGGCAGCGTCTAGGATAAAACTCGGGTTTTTTGGTTTTTTTTTTTTTTTAAGAGTAAATAGCTTATTTTAATCAACGTAGTACGAGGAGATTCAAAGTTTCCAGAGTGTGCATGTGCATGTGTCGGGGGGTGAATGGTCTCTCCTCCTCCCCCGTCTTCTTTCTCCTCCTCCTCCTCTGCTTGCTTCTTCTCATCTCATCCCTCACTAAAAGGGTTATGCTAGCATTGGAAATATCCCTTAATGGCTCTAGTTTTCAGGTATTATTATCACTTCAGAATTTCCTAGCTGATAACAGAGGGATTCTAGGGCAAATGTCATAGAGGATATGGCTCTTTGAGTTCCAACACATCAAGAAATTTATTCTCTCTGTTGAAGTCATATTCATTTTCAGCTGCTCTGAAAAACCTCACGGCCTTCCAATATTGACAAATAGTAAAAATTGACTCCACCTTTATTCGCCTAGCCTTATGGCCCTCTGATTTTGTTAGGTGATCCAGTGGCTGAAAAATGCACTGAGACTAATGTTCAGATAAAGAGTAAATGTGCATTTCTCTTGACGGTAAATGTTTTCCACCCAAAGTACCAGCTCTGGCAGTAATAGGAGTAGGCAGCTGTTCACATGACATAACCTAATGTACACCAAGAACTGTGATAGCCCCAGATAATATCGTACTTCAGCATACCCTGGTATCTGAAATGTCCTCTTAGCTGCTTTGGATGTTAAGCCATAGAAGCCCATGATGAAACTATACTGTTTCTGGAAAGAGTAATGGAATCAATAGAAGTGGTTATTATTTAGTGAGTACTTACTGTCTGCCAGGCCATCTAGTAAGGGCTTTATGTGTGTTATTTTGTTTAATCCACACAACAAACCTGGGAGGTATTATCCCCCCTTTACACATGAAGACAGTAGAGGCCAAAGAGCTAATAAGTAGAGCTAGTGATATGTCCTGTTCTAGCGACCAACATCTATTAACTCCATCAGACAGACACAGTTTATCAGACTAGTTAGCCAGGCAAGTGACCACTGAGGGAATGGGGGAAGCAATGACTGGGGACACAGGGTGGAGAAAGATTCCTTCCTTACGTGAGAGTGGGTCTGGAGTTACTTGAGATAACGCCTGGTACGTGTGGCATTAACCGTGGTTGACAGGCTCATCCAAATGTGGTATTCGACCTTTGCCTTTACGGCACAATTGGAGTTTGCGTCAGACGGGGCCATTGCGTCAAGTGTGTAATGGCCACCATTGAGGTAAGCTGCCACGTGGTCCCCGAATGAAGATTTCATGTTCATTCAAATCACGAATTACGCAGGCAAAGTGAGCCAAACCAGAGAGAATGTTGATTCAGATTTTTCCTGTGTAGTCATACTTCTGAGCAGGCAGTCACAGAGTGTTCGAGGGTAGATCATAGCCAAATTGTCACCCGTTTTTAAATGTTTTCACTTTCACAGAGATACCAAATGGTGCTTTAGCCCTAAATTTCCATCCAGCTTCAGAACCACAATTTTTTTTCTTAGGAGTTTTCTAAGATTGTCTAAATCAGTGAGGCCCTCAGCTCATTCTCTGGATATCAATAGTCTTTTAAGTCTTTGCTCTGCCAAAGGTGAGAGAGTCTCTGCTACCTCCTTCTAACACCTATTTTCCTTTCCATTTTCCCCGAGTACCCTGCTGCTTTCTGTCTCCCTCTGCAATTCAGCAGGAAGAAAGAGAAATCATGAAGCAGTGTGGAATGAGGGACTTTTCTGGGCCGATTTTCCTTTTGAATCGGAATTGAGATTATGGTCATACCACCTTCCATCAGGTATTTAGACGTTTCCAGGCGATCAGTGCTCTTATCAGTGGCTCTTACAGGCTCTGGGAAATACGAAGTTAGGCTTCTGGCACTACAGACTGTCCTTTGTTACAGCAACACTTTCCTTTATGCAGATTTTTTTCTTAAACAGAAAATAGTTTCCTTAATCTCTAAAATAATAGACCAAGCCATAATCATTCCTATTCTATTTGTTTTAAATTTCGCTATTAATATGTGGCAATTGCAGTAATTTAAAAAATAGAGAGGAGCTGACAAAAAATTAATAAAAACCTCTATAATCTCACCACCCAGAGAGAAGTTCTGACCCCATCCATCTTATAAGTTCCATGCAACTACTGCATTTCGTGTTGCCTCCTCATTAAGTATTGAAAGAATAACATTACTTTTATTATGGTGATGATTTATAAATAATTGCCTCGAGTTAGCTCACAGAAATTTGATATTATGACTGTAATTGAAAAGTCAGGATTTTATCTTTTCAGTTGGAAAGTAGAGAGAAGAAAACAATGTTAACAATGAAAAAATTTTTCCCTAAGTGTGTATTTCTATTGGGTGATTCTAATTTTAAGGCAGAAAAAAACTTTTAACTTCTACTTTCATAGTTTATTCTTAGAAAAAAAGGAAAAAATTGTTTTCCCAACAAACCCTTGGAAATCTCTATGATGATAGCAGGGGGCATATGGAAGTGGGAAATGGCAAGTGGAAGGATTTTAATTTGAAAACTGCCGCCTTTTAGAACACAGAATAGCTGGTCATGGCGTTGGCCCCAGGCTTTACTTGCCCTTAATGTGGGTATAAATCTGGGCAAAATGAAGCAAGGGCTTCAAGCCACAAGTCAAGGTATTGGGAAAGCTCAGCAAACCGTGCCAGTCTCCTGTGATATCTACCTTTATAGCTAACTGCTGTTCTAGGATAAAAACAGATCCTATCCTTTGCAAATGCACTAAGATTCCACCAGTAGAAAGGGGTGAATGAGTCAGGAGCAATCAGCTGGAAGCAAACAAGTGGGTTTGTCCCCACCGGCAACCCACACAGAGTAGCTCTGGCTGCAGCCTCTGCCCCTGGGATCGCCCGAAGAACATAGTTAGATATAGTTGGAGCCTTGTCTCTGAGGTCCTCTTGCACTCACCTGCCTCATCTGCTGATTGGTGTCTGTTCTTGAAACTCTGAACGGGAAACCTTCTGTTGAGCCATCCTTGCTTTTCAGACTGGCAATTTTATCTAGCGCATATAGTCCCTATGAACTTTTTTTTGTAGATAAATGTATCAAAAGCAAGTTAAGAATGCAGAAAACGCAACAATCAAAAACAAACACACAAAGCAATGACACTGAAAAAAAGATACAGCTGAACAGAAGATGTGTCCATAACTGACCAGCTAGATGATCTTGATGAAGTAAAGACATGTTTCTTCTGCCAACAATAAAAAAATAAAAAGGCAATTAGAAATTCTTGGAAAAACAAAAATTTGCAAAGGAAATCCCAATTTAATATGAGATAAACTAAAAATGTGACAGAATTCTGAGTGATGGATGTGATGTATAAGGAAAAAAAATTAGAACTTGATGCTTGGAACTGGTATAGTGACAAAGGATTATGTCTCCTTTAACTGATTTAGTCTCACCATCTGGATCTGCACTGAATAAAAACATTTACCTACTTGTGATATTAGAAATATTTTATTGGTTTTCATTTTTCATAATTAAGCTATATTCAAAGCATGGAAGATAAATGATATTTACTGAATAAAATGGAAATACTCTAAAAATCAATGTTGTAAAATAATGATATAGGTGATAGTAATAAAACGTAAGAGAGGGGCTCAGTTGGAACATAAGAGTATGTTTTCTCGTATTTGATAATAGATAGTTGAATGGTGTTCTTTAATCTTGATAAGTAGAGAAATAGAGATCTGAATAAAATTACATGATTATGGTAACAAGTGAAAGATTTTATATATATATATATATATATATATATATATGAAGGAGACAAAGGGGAGAGGAGATGATGTATCACCACATTGTTTTCTCTCATAGCAGGGAATGAATATAAATTATTGCAAGTTCACAGAGGTATATGTGGTAAGGCAAGCTTGTATTTTTTACTCTATGTCCCTATTTAGTGTGATTTTTTAAAAAATCCATGTGCATCTTTTGAAATTAAAAAAAATGAAAACAAAAGTGAACACATGATTTACAAGAAACTGTGATAAGCAATTGTGCTAGCAAAACTTCATTAGATTTCCCTATGAGCGGACACAGAGTCTCAAATACAGTTAAAAAAAAAAAAAAAAGAAAAAGAGAAAAAAAAAGCAACATCTGCCTCCATGTTGTTTTCAAGAAAAGGACCAGAACAAAATGGCACCAAGTTTGACAGCAAATAAATGGGCACAGATCCTAGGCAAGTGCAAGCAAAAGAGAAAACAGGGCTGGCAGTATTCGTGTGGGGCAATCTCCAGGCAAAAAGCAGTAAGTGGCAAGGTGCGATATTTTGTAATGGTAAAAGTTACAATCCACCAGGAAATTACTATTGCCATGGATCTTTACATATAGAAATAGCACTGAAATTGGTAAAGCAAAAACTGTATAGGAGATAAAAGAATTACAGAATAAGGTAAGAAAATGTTAGTGCCTTGAAAATTAGGATAATAAATTAATGTACAAAAATAAAATATACTTAAACAAAAGTCTGCATCTACAAAGGAAACACGAAAGGCAGGGCCCTTGGGGATGGTTGTGTGTATGGGGTACAGACAGTTTATCCTTATGATTATAAATTTTAATCACTTCCTTGGAGAAGAAAGAAAAGGTTTTATTTCTGTGACATTTTCTCATGATAAAATCCCATAAAATTGAAAACTTTGAGATAAAGATATCATCAGGAGTTACTGTCGTGATTTTTAGAATACGAGCTATACGTTCTGTTCTTATCACTAAGTCACTGAGAACTAAGACTCCTGATTTTCCCAAATCAGTAAAACAGAGTGACCTGGCCACAAAAATGTTTCTATGGACTTTCATTCTCCTCCATGCAACCCTAATACTCTTCCTGCCTCTGTTGATTCTAGTTTATATAAGAAATTTTACTGGGATGATCCGCTTCCTCTAATGGAATCCAAGGTTGAGAGCAAAAGGAGATCTGCTAGGTACCTGTGCAAATGTCAGGTGGGTGAGGGGTAGGCAGGAGGCAGGCAGGGGACTGAGAAAGATGTAGTTTGAACATTAGGAACAGCTTTTCTAGGACCAGAGACTTGAAGAAGAAATTTATAGCTAAGTCAGAAGAGCATATTTTATTTTTTTTTAAAAAGGCTCTTGGTATATATCTTTTAATAAAATAGCATTGCAGTCCATGCTATGGACAATAGATATTTTGAGCACATTTGATACTTAGCATAGAACATGTTAATATACTGTTTTATCAAAAATCTGTAAAGGAGTGTATTAATGGATAACTAGAATGAACATAAGCCGGAGCAGGTCCTTGACCTCATCCCCCTCCCACTTTTTGTAATGTTCTGATTGAAACGTTCCTGAAATCAATACAGACAGTTTAACTTGGTGAGCAACTTCTCCCCAACCTCTTGCTGCAGTGATAAGAAGCCTCCTTCTGGGTGTACTTGGTCCTAGGTGGTAGACAAGGCTTATTCTAACATGTGGAGCGAAAGCAAGGCAGACCGGTGGTCAGACCAGTGGTTAGGACACCTGTTCAGGTGTCCTAATCTGGTAAGATCTCAAAGAACTACATTTCCCAGCATGAGGAATTTTTCTTACTGGTTTTTTTATTGCCACTATTTGGCAGTAATTTATTTCAATTCAAACATCAGGATAGCTAAAGAAAATAGCAATTTCAAATGATTAAAACTGGCCCATCACTGTGCTGTTCCTTAAAAATTGCTATCAGGTTTTATAGGTAAGGAATTGGAGCTATTTTTGCAAGTGCATTAACTCACAAAGGCCACAAAAGTATATCTTTAAACTTATTGGTGAAGTCGAGTGGATACTATTTCAGACCCCCAGAAGTTCTTTGCATGTGTCCAATGTCCAGGACAGTTCACATGTTCCTTTAGAGTTTCAATGTCAGTTATAGGACCGTGTTTTCTGCGAAGTGTTGTCCAGGGCTCTCTGTGTCACGATGGCCTGAACCGCATGTTAAAAATGCAACTTCCCAATCTTACCATCCAGTTTCTGAATCAGCATGTCTGAGCTAAGCCTTAGGAATCTGCATTTTATTTAGCATGGTCTCCAGGAGTGTTTGTAGGCTTCCCAAAGTTTGAGAACCACTGCTAAGGGCCACTCTATTTCTGCAGGTAAACCTATTTTTCTGTTTTCATTTTGTGTTGTACAAAGTAGGAGTTTAAGAATTTATTTCTGGTAAAAGCAGAACACCGTCTTCAAATTAATAAGAGCCTTGCTGTGTAGGAGATATATTCTCTTCCAAATCCCTCTATGAAATTGATCTTAAAAAGACCTGCTGACTCAAATGCTAAACAAAGCTGTCCTGTATCTGGCTTCTGCCTGTCAGAATTGCTGACCTTACGCTGATATGTTCAAGTGCTTCCTGAAAGTCAAAACATATTTTCAAAACTTTCTGGTGGAAGAGAACTAAGCCTGTCACTTGGTTTTAAAAGGAGGAAATTGAGATAAAACAAAATGGTTGAGGTAAATTTCACATCACAAGAGTAGAGCTGAGAAGAAGAGAATAGAAATGTTCTGAATGCCTATCAGTTATCTTTTGGGTGAGGATATTGTGAAATAATCCTTCCCTTTCCTACCAACAATACAGATAATTGATACAGCCATCATACCAGATGATTTCTGCTGTGTCAGAGATTAAATCACATTAATTTCTTATAGAAATATAAACAGTATGACCTTCAAAGAACTGGGAATTGTTGAATTAGAAATTGGGTATTTTTTTGGCTATTGTTGAGGTTTTTTTTTGTTTTTCATAACAATTCACTCTCAATTAGCTATACCAGATGTATCTCTGGCTGACACGGTGGAGGAGTCACTGTTTTTGAAAATGACAGTTCTATATCTTGTCCTGACAGTTTTGAGATTCTTGCTTCCAAAATGGGATGGAATCTGGAAGATGGAATGATCCTAGAATACTAAATATTTGTCTTGAACTAAAGTCATTGAAAGTCCTTTGAATTTTCTCCTTATTGCTATTGTCTTTACTGATATAATTTTCTTTTCTTTCCTTTCTTTGGAACCCTAGTTGACAGAAGTAGAGTCATCGTAATTCTTGGTTCATGAAAAACCACCAACTGTCCATGGATGGCCTTTTTTCATTTTATTTATGTTTTAGATGAAAACCTGTGAACACATTGCCTAATCTAAGAATCAGAGCCTTATTTCTTTTTTATATCTACCCTTCTGCCACCAGAGGTAACCACATTCTGAACATTGTTTATCATTCTCTTACTTTACCCCTCTTTATCTACATGTATGCTTAAGTGATACATTGTTTCATTTTGCCTGGCTTGGAACTTGATGAAGAGATATCATCCCTGGCTTACACAGTGTCTTGAGACTTGTTTTTTTACTCAGTCTTATAGTACTAAGGTTCATCCATGCTGTCACTGCTAGTATTTTGATTTGTGATTATCCTATAATTTATCCATAAATTATAGTATAATTTATTGTATGATTTATTCATAAATTATAGTACAATTTATATTATGATTTATCCATACTCCTGTCGTTGGGCATTTAGGGTGTTTCCCATTTTTGCTTCTAAGACCAGAGCTGTTGGTAAGCATTAAGTTTCCTGGTATGCATGTGCTGAGGTTTCCGGTGTATATGTACTAAAGGTAGAACAGTAACCACTGCTGTGCCGCAGCATTTATGAAATCCTTCAACTTTATAAGATAACGCGAAGTTGCTTTCCAGGGTGGTTCCATCAATTTACACTCCCACCAACAGTACAGAAAAGATCCTATTAATTCACATCTTCACTGACTCTTTGTATTTTCAGACATCAATCTTTGCCAATTTTGTGCGTGTAAATCTACTGATACATTTTTAAAGTATTTCTTCTATCACTTAGAAAAAAAGGTGGGAAATAAAATTGGTTCCTTTCATGTATAAGGGCTAGAAAACAAAGTATCATGCCTGCTTAGTTTTTCCTACGAGTTATCTCACTGCACATAGTTGCATTCTTCTCTCAAACCTACTAGAAAGATTAGAACCTTGCCTGCACAATGGAATCACTTGGGAAAGTTTTAAAAATACTAATATCTGGATCGAAGCTCCAGAGACTCTGATTTACTTGTCTGGGGCACAGCTTTGAGCACTGAGATTTTTTTCAAGCTTCCCAGGTGATTCTCATGTACAGTCAAGGTTGAGGATCACGGCTCTAAATTATGGAAAACCTGATAAGTAAGCATAAGCTCAGGGTAGCCTGATACTGCTAATTATTCTTTTTCTCATTTCTAAAGTATAAATTTTTTGTTGTTTTGGAGAATTCTGTTGCCTCTAATTTCAAGCTCAGCATTCATTGAGAGTTCTTTGGTTTTTGTTTTGGCATGTTTATTGTTGGTAGAAGTAAATAGTAGACATTTAATAAAAGTTAGTATGGGCTATCAGTTGTGCTTGACACTTATTTTGTGCTTACCATTGTGGATCCCAAACCTCACTGTACGTAAGAAACACCTAGGAAGTGTTTTGTTTTTTTTACAATGTAGACTTTAATTCGAAAGGTCTGGGTGTGAGCCAGGAATCTGCATTCCAACAAGGTGATTATGATGCAAGTGTTTCTAGAATCGCCTTTAGAGAAAAACTGCCTCATAATAATCCTACAATATAGGCAGTAGTTACATTTACAGATGAAGCCCAGAGAAGTTAAGAAAGCTGCACCGGGTCATACAGCTACCTTGGGGTCAAGGCTCTGCCCTGTTCGTAGGGTGCCTCCAGCAAGGCTCCCAGAACTTGGGGAAGTCTGCCAGGGTTTGGAGCATGTGTTATATTCTCTATACTTACATTCTTTTTACATCTGAGATGACTTTCTCTCCTCACCAAAAAATAACCTTTAATCTCCTATCAACCTCTAGGTGGGCTATACTCTGAACATGGCCCTGGGCTGCCTGGTATTTTTTACAGTGTGGCCCCACCCCATCGATGTATAACTAATAGCAAGTATTTTCTTTTAGACTTGCATGCGTGAGTTTCATTTACCTCTGGGTTTTGATTGTTTGGGACACTTTGGGTCGCAAGGGAGAGAACTACAATCCAAGCAAGCAGAGAAGTTACTGGTTTATGTAACAAAGAGCAGGGCAAGGATGGAGCTGGGGTTCGAGGACCTCTCAACATTCCGGATCCCACGCCTCCACCCCTCTGTGTGTGACGGTGTCCTGTGACTGCCTTCTCCCGCTTAGTGGCAGAGGTGGCTTTTGGCAGGAGTACTGCCTGGTCCTTCACAGCTTCAGTACTGGAAAGGGTGTGCGTTGCTTAGCCTAGCTCCACTGCACACTGCTCTGGGGAGGCTCTGGCTTGATTTTGGTTGCATGTCTGACCCAGGATCAGTTAACGGTGAAGAGAAGGTGGGCTACTATGATTGCCCGCCTCATGGTAGGAATGGAGGAAGGAACAATTTTCCATAAAGGGGGAAATGTGTCCCAGATAAGGGGATGGGGCCTGCTGGGCGGTTGGCGGTAGATGTCTTATTCAGTGTTCCTGTGGACAATTTTGAAGGACTATAGTGTATTTGGATTTTTGTGTGGTTAAAGTGTTGAACTTATTATGCAAGTAACTTTCTTTGGTATACCCATTCCCATAGATAACTTAAGAGAAGGCTAGAAATGCTTACCTGCCTGTAATTGGCTCATTACTCTTGATTTTGACTTTGAGGTAGATTAATTTTTTCTGAGAAAACTGTACACAGAATTTCCTGTTAAAAACTGAGCTTACAAAAATCAAATATGTTATATTTTTGTTCTTATTTGGTCCTAAAACAATGGCTTTAGTTGACAATGACTTCTGTGCAGCATTAAGAATGCTTTCTAAACTCATGTACAAGAGGACAGAAGTATTTCGGTGCATGTTTCTAAAACTTGTATTCAGTGCATGTTTCTCCCCCTCCAAAGTAGGACTTTACCATGAAGTTTGGGCCTTTGGCCTATGTATTTTTAATTATGTTCATATTGTACTGTATCTGCAACCGTCTGTAATACAGCTGTGTATGTTTACATGGGACACAATATACTTCTAAGTTTTAATTCCATTTGTGAGCAGATGGGAGCTTGTCAAGGAGACATTGTGATGATGTTTATGTCCATATTTTGCCATGAAAACCCCATAATCACTCTCAATCACATATCCATGTCATGTTACGTGTAATAAATGCAGTGCTGACATATGTGTTGGCACTGTGCTATATATCCTTTGTATGTAAAGACAATCTTCTGAAGGATGTTTGCTTCTGTAGGCACATTTCTGGGTACACTGTGTGATGTCAGGGAGTATTCCAGTTTGTATCTGTAGCTATACAAAAGGGGTGCCATAGGGTCTGTGGTTACACTCTCTCTCAATTACCGTCTGGGTACGTCCAAGTGCATTTGCTATAGGAGAACCACTGGTTCTGTTGGCTCCATGCAAAGTGCATCTGTCTGTTGATGCCGTTTACCCATTACTCACTGCTGAGATACTTCTTAGAAAGTTTTGCTTTATGGTCACCTTCTTTTCTTTAAGTGTTCTCCTTTTAACTCAGTATCAAACTAGCAGACTTGGATTACAGCAAATTTTTCATGAATGACATGCAAAAAGCTTCATTTCAGGGTCTTTCGAGAGTCATTTTGTGTCGCTACTTACTGATTACAGGTGGTACCAAGTCAGCTTCCTAAGAAGCAGACCTAACACCCGTGTTCTCTCCAAGTCCTAGGATGTTCAGAACGTTAAAATTTCATTTTGTAGAATTTTGGTCTGGGTTGGCAATCAATGCTGAATTTGCTCCACATGTTCTCTCCAGTCTCTCAAAGGATACACCAGCCTCGATAGCGAACTCTACTTCAGGATCACACCATCTCTGCCTGCCGTGAGGCTGGAAGGACGTATGTGAGTAACTGCCGTTAAATCCACTGTGGTGAAAATGTTCGCTTATCCCAATAGGTGATGCTGGTTATGATATTGTCAGTTCATGACTGTTTTTGCTTATTATCCCTGTAAATATTTCCAGAACACAGGCATTGGCTTACAGAAGGCATGACTGTAATCAATCCAGTTTCCCCAGATGTGCTGAGGCCTCAACAGGATTTTAAAAACTTGCGTTAGCAGACTCATCTTCAGAAAATTTTCTTTAAGTTGGTGCAAGGACAAAGCTGCAAATTGAGCACACATTTTGAGGTTATTTTCTTTTAATGAGAGTATGTGCTCATCCACACTCTCTTTCCAATGTCAAATATTTTAATATTGGTTAGAGTTAGGGGTTCCTTCCCTGGTTATGAAATGATAATGACAAAACTCTAAAATAACATAGTTATTTATCATCATCAAAATTATATTCATTCATTCATTCATTCTTTATAATCTCTGTGGGGAAGGTATAAAAAGTGTTTTTGCTTTTGATCTACCATTATTTAACAGCAGCATAAAACTGAGAAAGGGAAACATTCTTAGTGATTATCTAGTCTAATTCCCTCATTTTACTGATGAAGAAATGGAATTTCAGAGAGATTAAGTCACTCGTGTAGGGTGCCATAGCCAGTTAATGGCCCAACAAATTGTCTCCCAGTCCGGTGATGTTTGTGCGGTTAAAGCCACAACGTTGTTTAAGACCTGACTGTACTTTTGACTATGCTGTGCCGTCACATAGTCAAAAATTTCTGGACCTCAGTCTTTTTTAATCTGTGCAATGAATTATTGTAATTAGACTGCATCTAAAAAATGCTATTAACCTAGTGCCTACCTTTAAATAAGTAGTTGTTTGGCTAGTTCACGGCTGCATTTATTTTGAATACTCTTTTCTCAGGGACTTGGAAATCAAAGAGGATGGCAGTTTTTCAGCTTTTACAGTGCCTTTGGAGGGTTGTATGTATTTATCTGCTCCATCATTTAAGTTCTCCTAATGCCATTTAGAAGATTTAACGTGGAAGAATTGCAGGGACATTGTTTGGGAGAGAGTTTGATGATACCTTATGATGTGTTGGTTCCCCTAAAAGCAAATGGGGTAGTTTCTTCCTTTTTGTGTACTTTCATTTAACTGTGAAGTACCCTGGCTCTTAAAACAGGTACTAAGATATTTTGTGTTTTGAACCTGGTATTGTTTTGAACATGTGCTTCAGAGAGGGGTCTGTGTTTGGTTATCACCCAGTCATGGCCTGTGTTACCTCTTGTTATGGACCAAATGCTCGTGGCCCTCCCCAGGTTCACATGCTGAAGCCCTAACCCCCATGCGATGGTATTTGGAGATGGGGCCTTTGAGAAGTGATTAAGGTTAGATTAGGTCCCGATAGTGGGGCCCTCATTGTGGGATTTGTGATCTTAGGAGGAAGAGCGAGTTCTTTCTCTCTCATTCAACATGATCACAGAGCAAAGTCCATATAAGGATTCAGCAGGAAGGCAGCAGTCCGCAAGCCAGGAAGAGAGGCCTCCCTAGAAACCAAACCCTGCCTGATCTTGATCTTGGCTTTTCCAGCCATCAGAAGTGTGAGAAAATAAATTTACATTGTTTAAGCCACTCAGTCTGTGACATTTTGTTATGAAGCTGGATTGAGACCAGCCTGAGCAAGAGCGAGACCTCATCTCTCCTAAAAATTGAAAAAATTAGCCAGGCGATATAGTGCACACCTGTGGTCCCAGCTACTCGGGAGGCTGAGGCAGGAGACTGCTTGAGCCCAGGACTGTGAGGTTGCTGTGAGTTAGGCTGACACCATGGCACTCAAGCCCAGGCAACAGAGTGAGACTGTCTCAAAATAAATAAATAAAATAAAATAAAATAAAATCTATTCTTATATGAATCAAAAGTTGGGAGAGTGCTAATGTCCACAGGTCTTTGTTGTATATGAAAGCTTTATAATACAATTATTTTGTATGGTATATAAATAATTTCCTTGTAATTATTCATTTACTCTTCATTTCTGTAATTGCTTATAATCTTTTTTTAATATTCCTTTCCCCTTTGCCACACCCCTGCCTTTTATTTTTTTCACCATCATTCATGGCTTTTATGTACCCTGAGCTATAAAAGACTGGAGTGCTGCAGATATTCCTCACTTTCATCCTACCTGCCACATCTGTCGATCACATGCAAATCTCTATATAGACACCGTCATCTTTTTAGCTATTTATTAATCTTATCTTGTTCCTTTGGCTTCTGGGTCATTTATCTGAAGTCAAAATCATCTGAGGTCAGAGCTAGTTTTTGTCCAAATAGATTGGGTACAGCTAAACTTATAAGAAAGGTCTTATATCAAGTGCTCACAAAATTAGAAGCATTGCCAAGGAGGCATCAACAGAGTGTTTTATTTACTGGAGTCTTATTCTCAAATAAATTTTATGCATTGGTGATAGAAGCTTTTGGTTGCTGCTGGTGGAACTGCTAGGACTGTAGCATTGTTTAATTTTGCCTTTAATTTTTTTAGTAGGAATTCTCTCCTTCCTTTCTTCTTTCCAGGGATTTGGGGGCTGTCCATTGATGGCCATCTGTGTGTTCAAACATATGCCTGGGTAGAAAGAATAGAGGTAAATAGGAAAGTATTCACCTGCTGTCAGCTACAAGTTGTTATTCAAGGCTCTGTAAGGGGACCAAAGCAGACAGAAAGGTGGAAAATATTCAGACAGGATTGTAGGATTGCATGTCTCCTCCTCCTTTGAAGGGACCATGGGACTTGCTCTGGCCAGTGAAATGTGAGCAAAACGTTGGAAGCTTTGTGAGCCAGTGTGTGATTCATCATGTTCCCATTCTATTGCCATAGTGATTATGCAAGTGATTGTTGAGATGGAGCCTGTTTTCTGGGTGCTTAATTGACTATGATAAGCTAAATTGTAGCCAGCCTGCACTAGACATATATCTTAAGCAATATTCTTTTGTTGGGCTAAGAGGCTGTGATTTGGCACACTCAGTGTAACCTAACCTATTCTGACTATTATAGAGGATTAAAGAAGTGTCCTTACCCTCTGGGAGCTTGTGGTTTAATATGGCAGAGAAGACATATTTGCATAATGAAGAAATAACCAGCCACTTTCCTGTGCTCTCTATTTAGCCACATGTATTACTGAACAAGAGAGAAGCTGATTATAGCATATGATTGAGCCTTAGAGTGTATTCCTGAGACCCTAGTTTCAACTGGGAAAAATAACTTTTTTTTCTCTGAGACTTACAGATCACAGTTTATCAAAACACTTATGTAAGGGATTAAGATTTGCTATTAATTAGTCACTAAATGCATGATGTCTTCAATCAGAAATTGGGGGTAAGAAGACCAATTATGAGTTATCTCTTTATTGTTTGTATATTATAATCTACATAGGAAATGGAATGAACATCTTTATAGCAATGCAGATTTGTTTTGCTGGCATCTATTAATCTAAATTATTCTTTATCTTTTTGGTATGTAGGGACAGTCTGCCTGACTATACAGTCATGGCTAATATTGGTTAAATTGGTAATTCATTCATTCCTTAATTGGTAATTCATTCAACAAGCATTTATTGGGCACCAGGCACAGCTCTTGATGCTGCAGGTATGGCAAGGAACAAAACAAAGTCTCTGACTTCGTAAATCTTACATTTTAGTGAGGGAGTTGGATGACAAACAAGTAAACAAATAGAGGTACAGTGTGACATCAGTGATGAGTGCTATGGAGACAAGCAGGAATGTGAGGTGAAGAGTGGGCAGTGCATGAGTTTAGACAGGGTGGTCAGGAAAGGCCTCTCTGAGAAGCTGACATTTGAACAAGAAATTAAAGGAAGCTGGGAGATAAGCCATTTGATACCCTGGGGGAGAATACATCAAGTGACAGAAATAGTAATTGCGAAGTCCCCGAGGCAGGGATGTAGAAGGATGTTTGAAGAGCAGCAAAGAGGCCAGTGTGGCCAGAGAGGGGCAAGCAAGTGAGGGATGGGGGGAGGTGAAGCCAGAGAGGTGATCAGGAGTCGGATCACCAGGGCTCCGTGGGCCCATTCTGCATCTGATGGGAAGCTGTGATCTGCTTTATGTCTTAAGTGGATGAGTGGCTGTGGATGAGTACTTCCTGGAGTGGTTGTGGAGGGCGGCGGAACAAACAGGGAGACTGATTAGGAGGCTTGTACATAGTCCAGGTGGGAGATGGTGAGGCCTGGACCCAGTTGGCAAGTGGTGGTTATGAGAAGTGGTTGGGTTCAGGATATATTTTGAATGTACTTCTGTTATGATTTACTGATTTGATGCAGATTTTGGCCTGAGAATCTAGCTGGTTTATGATGCCATTTTCTAAGAGATGCTGTTACCTACCCAAGAGAAAGTGGCCATTGCATATAAGAGCCTGGAGTTCAGGGGAAAGGTTAGGACTGGAGAAGGAAGGTTGGGCATTTGATGGATGGGTGCATTTAGATCCTTGAGTTTGGATGAGATCCCTGAGGGAGGGAGTACAGTGGGAGGAGAGAAAGTGTCTGAGAACTGAGTCTGAGGTGCTCCCTAAATTTAGACATTGAGGAGCTGAAGGGGAACCAGTGAGTGGGACTGAAAAGGAACAACCATTGAGGATAGGGGGAAACTCCGGCAAGTGAAGTGATCCAAAGCCACATGAGGAGAGTGCCGAGAGAGAGAGAGGAGTGAATAACTGTGGGAATCCCAAGAGTTTGAGGACCTTAACGGAGACTTGAACATTGGATATAGAAGCATGGAGATTGTGGTGACATTGACAATGTCATGTCAGTGTTTGGGTAGGGGCACAATCCTGATTGGACTTGGTTCAGGTGAGAATGAGAGATGAGGAAACAGACAAAATACACAGTTCTTGAGAGATCTTTGCTGTGGAGTAGGAGGTAATAGAGAATAGCTATATAGGATATAAAGTCAGAAAAATTGTTTATTTTTTTAAGGGTGGGAATTATACTTGAAAGCTGATGGAATTATTTAGACAGATAAAGGAATTGGCAGAGGATCTCCTTCAGTAGGCAAGAGGGGACAGGATCTAGTGCACCAAGTGGTGAGTTGGCTGCTTTAGCTGGAGCTGAGGCTTTGTGAGCTCTAGATTTGTACAGCTGCATGTAGGTGAGACACACACTTGTGGGAAGATGCTGTGATTATCTTCTGCTTGCTTCTGTTTTCTAAGCAAAATGAGACTCGAGGTATCAGATGAGTGTGAAGAAGGGATAGAAGTGTGAAATAGTTTTCTAACAGTAGGAGTTTAAGTTGGCCAAGGAATTGTAATAAAAATTGCTGAGCAGAGTGAAAAGTCCTTTGAGATTAGTGTCAAATCTTTCAAGCAAGACCAGCCAGTATGGTCATCTGTTTCCCTCTCGGTGTGTCGGTAGCTGTGGTGTAGGGAGAGAATCCAAGGACGATCGTAGGTTTGCCACCTGAATAGTGCGGAAGTGGAGATGGGCAGACATGGATTGGGGACAAATGCAAGGGAGTGATTACTGTGTGGTGCCATAGACTGGGCTGAGCAAGAGGCAGGGTGAGGACATAAATGGATGATGACCCATGAAGAGGTGGTCAAGTCAGTGGATTCAGGGGCTGCCGATGTCGAATGGTTGAAGATGGGGCACTCCAGGGAATGAGCTGGAAATTCCTTTGAAATAGAATGTTGGCAGCTTTCCTCAAGCTTCATCTCAAAAGAGACATTTAAAAATTACTTACTTTTGCTGCATGGCTGAGGAGAAATATATTTTTCAAGCATGACTTCAACTCATTTTGTACCAGGATATTCACACTGATATTCTTGGGTAAGTCATTAAAATTAGTCAACTATTTCTGTGCCTTCACCCATAAAAGGAGAGGAGTGAGAAAGCAGAACTGAACTTAGTGATTGTTAGATTCCACTGAATTTCACTGCTTTGCTGCAGTTTAACGGGCAGGCGAGGATTGCAGGCCTGTCATTTCAGTTGGGCTGCCCAGCCTCGTACAAGGAGATAAACTGGAAGATAAGGTCTTGGTTGGCACAACGAAAGCAGCTTTTGAGAGATCATCGGAGAGATGTCATCTGTTTGGTTGTTAAATAATAGCACACAAAGAAATCTCCCTCGTGTAGATTTGTCATGTGTATTAATCTTGAGGAACATCAGTGAATTGAAAAAAACTTGCTTTGGAAATATAAAAATGTTCTCATCAAAGATATGACAATGGTAAAGTACATTTATATATAAATATATGAAATATCACAGATGAATCTTATTGTATTTTACTGTATCTTGGGCATTATTACTGCCAGACCTATTACAATAGTCAGATTAATTTCATATGTATTAAAAATCTACTGTGTTTTCACATACATTATGTTTTTAGGGGAAATTTTCCCGATGATTAACATATGTTGTCTGGAAGCAGAGCTATCTGAATCGAAGCTGAAATGTGACATTTGCCACTTTTATTAAATGTCCAGCTGAAACACTTTGAAAATGTTATCTCAGCATCTAGCATTGGTTTTACTTTGGTTTCCAACTTCCTATTTATATTATTTTATTCTCTTTTTAAGGGGCAGTGGGGAATCAGGGTCACAAATTTTATTTTTTTTCCCTGCATTATTGGTTTTTATCAAATGGTTTACAGGTCAACATTTGTGAATCTGTCAGGGACTTCATCTCAGAACTATTGGCAGCAACTGTTTCTTGAAATGATTTTAGATTGATTTCTGCATCACTACGTGTTTTTGGGCTGACAGTGCACAATTCCTTAAGTGTTAATAGGGCTGTTGGTTTAATTTGGGAGAGTTAGGATGAAGTTCACTCATTTAATATACCCATCCTTGACTACCCAATACAATTTCTCTCTTTTAAAATGATCTCTTTTCTCTTGCCATGCTCTTCTTGCTTTAAAACAACCACCACCCACTACCCCACCAGTCTTTGGTGTCATCAGGATGTTTATTTTCAAACCTGTGAAAGCCTCTCCTTAACATGGAGGTTTTCAAAGGAGTAGAGAGCTGAAGGCAGCTGTACATCACGTGGCTTTTGAAAGTGGTCCTCCTTATGAAATCATGTCTCTGCCTGTTGATTGATACGTTAACTGTTTACTCTGGGGACTGAGGTCAGAGTGTCTACTGCAGATGTCGGGGAGGATGTCTTCTTTCTATGCAGGTGAGGTTTAAAAATCCCCCATAGGATGCCCTGGCATCTCAGAAGGAGCAATTGTAGCAGTGCCCCATGTGACCACTTTATCGCTGCCTTCAAAATACTTTTAATCTCTGAAGGTATGTGGTTTGACTGTGGCAAGGGAGCAAGTCACGGGCGATTTTGCTTTTGCTTTTGCTGTGTCTCCAGGTTTTCTGCTTTGACAATCAAAGGTAGGTAACAGTTTGGAAAAACCCTCTGGAGGGGCCAAAGATTTTTCTGAAGGGTTTTATATCTATATATAGCTCTGTATGGTACTACTTCAAGCCCAGCAACTAGCAATTTGGGTTTCACTGAAATTGTGTTTCCCTTAAATACACAAGTTAACAGCACTTTAACTAGAATTACATTTTATATAGATATATTTTATTTAATCTTGTCAAAAGTTTTTAAAGTCCTTTTATGCTAACTTGGTACCTTTTTTCTTTTCAAAGAGTGGCATCTCCAAGAAATAGCTCTGCCTAGGAGGTGCTCATGGCTGTCCACTTAAAAGCTGAAATTAGGTCAGTGTTATTTTGTCTTGAGATAACAAAAATCAAATTCCAAGTGAGTAATGGTTTGGGATTTTACTTAAGTACTTAATTTCCAGAAAAAACAGTTTTTGAGACTGAATAATTATTATACTACTGAATAATTCTATTTTTTCTTTGCTCCTAATGCTCTTATACTTTAGAGGCAAATTCTTTTTTTAAAGATCACTAAAGCTCTGATTAGTCAAAAAAAATGAAAGAAACGCATTATGAGTCCACAGGCTCTTATCCAAAACCTCTGGGACAAATGTATTTTGGAATTCAAGATTTTTTGGATTTTAGGAAAGTAATATATTTAGATTTTTCAGCTAGGTCTGGTACAGCACTTTTTAATCAAATATTTGATTAAATATTAAATTAAAATAAATACAATAAATAAATAAAATTTAAATTAAATATTCATTAAAATGAATATTTTTGTAGCGAAATATGAGTATTCACACTGAGATAAAGAGTATGAATAATCTCACATCAGTTTAAGTAAGATTTTGCCTCCTATTGAATCTTGACACCAAACTTAACAAACAAAAAGCCCAAACAAACAAAACAACTTTGTTTTCAAAACTTTCGATATCTGGACTTGCAGTTAGATTGTGGGCCTGTCCTTACTTTTCTCTGGATTAGATCTACTTTATTTACTAGTCTTTGTAGAGAATTTAAGTCTATGTTTACCGCATACTCTAATATTTTGAGAGTGTGGTCCAGAGAGCAGCAGTACCAGCCTCCCCCAGGAGCTTGCTGGGAATGCAGAATCACAAGCCTCACCCCAGACCTGCCCAGTCAGTCTACATTTTCATAAAATCCTCAGGTGACTCAAGTGTACATTAAAGATCGAGAAGCCTTACTCTAGCATTGTATTGGTTTTAATTTAGATACCAAGACTTGGAGGGAAAGGCTAATGGCAGGAATACCATACTTGCCCAAACCTTTGGAGAATGAAGATTTCTGTATTCCCCTCCCCAGTGGTATGTCTCTTCCCTGCAACCCCTGCCTAGAAGACCTTAATATAACCGATTTTTATATTCAGTATTTCCTCCCTCCCCTCCACTCTGTCCCTCCCTCCTCTCCTTCCTTTTCTTTTTCTTTCCTTAAAAAAAAATCAGTCTGACAATGTTTGATTTTAAGTGGGTCATTTAGTCCATTTATTTACATTTATTTTAATTCTTGATACATTTGGATTTATTTCTTCTGTTTTATTTTGTACTTTCTATTCTGCTTTCGTTTCTCTCTCTTGTATTCTTTTGGATTGACAATTTTTTCTCATCCCATTCATTCCTCTGTTAGTTTGTTATATACTCTATTTTTGTATTTCAGCAGTGATCCTAGAAATTTTAGCATGCATACTTTATTTATAAAAGTCTAAATTCAGTCAGTCTCTTTTCCTCTTCCCAAACAATAGCTTAGAACATTTTAACTCCCATTGGTCTCTCTTGTACCATATACTATTTTTATTGTCTATATATATATATATATATGAATAGTTATAGTCTATTAAAAATACTGTTAATCATATAAGACTTTGTTATTGTTTAGTGGATGTTTATTTACATTTATTCACACATTTGCCACATTCTTTCCTTATTACCTATTGTTGCATTTTAGACTTTCAACCCGGAATCACCTTTTTGAACTTGAATTCTTTGGACGTTTCTTAACTGAGGGTCTCTTAGTGACAAACTCTCTTGGTTTTTGTCTGCAAACGTCTTATTTTGCCCTTATTCTAATCTATTGTTAAATGTATCCATTTTGGTTTTTGTTTCAATTTCAATATTTTTTATTTCTTATATGTGAAGTATATCTAGTATCTGAAGTCTTTGTGTGTCTGATTCTGCTGGCTGTCACTCATTGTGCTTTCTTTTGCGCGCGTGTGTGTGTGTATGAGAGACAGAGAGAGAGAAAGAGAGAGAGGGAGATATTAACTAATTTGTCGATTAATTTTAACTGTGAACTGCTCATTTTTCTCCTAACTTTGAGAGGATTCTTCCAGGTCTGAGTTATTGAAGAATTCTCCAAGAAAGTATATAAGGTTGCTTCTCCTATGTACCTGAGTTATTACCATCTATGACCCTTAACATTTTTTGCCTCTGAGTTTTTGGAACCCTAATAGTTGTATGAATTCGTGCTGCAAACTTATATGAGTTTTGGTTTATTGTAATCAATTCTCAGCGTTGATTCTTTTTTTCTTCTTCCAGCCATGGCCAAGATTGGAGACAGACAGGTCTCCCCTGCACTCCTTCGGGAATATAGCTTGACTCAGTGTTCTTGGTGGTGGTGGTGATGCTGCTGGGGACATCCCTTTAGCATGCTGTTTTTGGCAGGCCTTAGGCTTTGTTGGAGGTACCCTGAGCCCTTTGTACAGTGCTTCTACTAGCCCGTGTGCTCCTTTATGCAAATTGAAAAGGTTCCACTCCAGAGAGATGGGGGCACTCAGCCTGATAAAGGGAGCTGAGGCTGGATTTCAGCAAGTTCCCTGTTTGCTGTGGTCCTGCCTGCTAGGCCTTTAAGCCAAAGCTCAAGTACTCTGGAGTTAGACAAGTGAACTCAAGGCAAAAGGCAGCTTCAGTGCTTAACCAACTTCACAGTAATCATATGTATGTGTATGTATATGTGTTATATGTGCATATATGTGTTGTGTGTGTGTATTTCACCATCAAGCATTAATTACTCTCTTATTAGCGCACTGATGCATTTCAATAAGACATTTAAAATATTTTATTCACTACCTTTCTTTCTTGGTTTTTAGCAGAAATGTAGGGTAGATCACTAGAAAATATTGGACTGGCTGGTTGTGATCTTCTTTGCTTTTCTTAGTTTTACCATTGACATAATATGTATCTATAAACAATCTATTGTTTAGTATTGGCCTATTTTTAAACATTCTGTGAATTGAATAACTTTATGTGATCTTTTGCAACTTGGTTCTTCTCAACATTTCTACATGCAGTGGTAGTTCATTCATGTTTACTTTATACCAACATAAATTTGTTTAGCTACTTGACACATTTGTTTAACTATTCAAATCTCACTGTTGATGGACTTTTGGACTATTCCCAGCTTTTGATGAATAATGCTGCCAAGAACATTTTTTTTTTTTTTTTTTTTAGACAGAGTCTCATTCTATTCCCTGGGCTAAAGTGCCATGGCTTCAGCCTAGCTCACAGCAACCTCAATCTCCTGGGCTCAAGCAATCCTTCTGCCTCAGCCTCCCGAGTAGCTGGGACTACAGGCATGTACCACCATGCCCGGCTAATTTTTTCTATATATATATATTTTTTTTTTTTTTTTAGTTGTCCAGATAATTTCTTTCTATTTTTAGTAGAGATGGGGTCTCGCTCTTGCGAGGTTGGTCTTGAACTCCTGACCTTGAGCTATCCACCCACCTCGGCCTACCAGAGTGCTAGGATTACAGGCGTGAGCCACCATGCCCGGCCTAAGAACATTCTTGTACATGTCTTCTGGTGGACATGTCTTCTGGTGGATTTTCTCTAGACTGTCTTTCTGGGGTAGAATTGCTGATTCATTGGGTAAGCACATACTCAACCTTACTAGGTAATTGCAAATGGTTTTCCAAAGTGGTTGTACTGAGTGAGTTACACTCCCATTAGTAGTGTGTGATGGTTTCTGCTGCTCCACATCCTTCCTTACCAACTCTTGGTGTTGTCAGACTTCTTAATTCTTGCCTATTAGGTGAGTGGACTTAATAGCTTCTTAGTTCAATTGTTATAACTTGTTTCTTAAAACTCAAATATCTTTATACATAGTCATATATGTTTGTCTTGTCACATAGGTACTTGCATATACTATAGCAGACTCAGAATAGAAATTAGCCATGGCAACATAAATATCACAGTCTATATATTGTCACATTTAAAAACAATGATGTTATATTTACATAAATATGCATTGAATATATAGAATTAAATACTTTCAAAATGCCTTATATTATCCTTCATATTTCATGGACTTCTCTGTGTTATTGGCCAAATCAATTGCTTTTGAATTGTTCTTACTTAGAGAAATTGCAGATTTATTGTTCTCAATGCTATATTAAAGTTTCTTCTCTGTAACAATCAGGTATGATACTTTTTGTAAATTCTTTTTACACTAGTAATAAAAATAAAAATAGCAGAAGTTTCTTTTGCAACTTTCTGTGTGCCAGGCCCTGTGCTAAGAGCATGGCATACACTATTTCATTTAATTCTCTTCACTGCCTTTAGGACAGGTACCATTATTAATACCCCTTCATGGTGGAATGGCAGTGGTCCCCAACCTTTTTGGCACCAGGGGCCGTTTTCATGGAAAACAATTTTTCCGAGACTGGGGAGGTGGGGGATGGTTTCAGGATGATTCAAATGTATTCCATTTATTGTGTACTTTACTTCTATTATTATTACATTGTAATATGTAATGAAATAATTATACAGCTCACTGCAGGTTGGGGACCTCTGAACTAGAGCATGAAGAAGTTAAAAGTCTTGATCAAGGTCTCACAATTTTATTCTCAATCAACCTTCTCCTTCAACCTAAAAGCCCCTTTTTATTTTGGGAAGTGAATGTACATCTGGGAAGCTTGTATGTGTTCTAAACTGACAAGCAGGTAGTACTTAGGGGAAGCAGAAGCTCTGGTCTGAGGAGGCAGTGGTTTACTTATTATTTCACAGTCCTTTTAGGTAATCACCAGTCCTCCACGCAATTAGCAACTGAATATATGTTTTACTGATTAAGTTAATTTCAAATTGATATTAATTTTCATGTCAAAACATATTAAGTAGCATCACATTAGAGTCAAAGTTAGCCTTGTAATCATTAGAGCAATATGGCATCACGCTGTGGTTCTCAATATGGCCACACGTTGGACAACTGGAGAGATTTAGAAAAACACTGCTGCCTGGGTCCCATTCCCATGAATTCTGATTTATCTGGTCTGGGGCACCAGGGATTTTAAAAGCTCCCCAGTTGATTTTAAAAGCTCCCCAGTTGATTCTATTGTGTAGCCAAGCTTTAGGATTACTTGATAGTAGTTAATTATAATATATAGGTGCCATGTTCAGATTAATAGGATTCAAATCCTGCCTCTGCCACTCAGTAGGTGTGTGACCTTAGGCAAGTTTCTTAATGTCACTGTGGCTCAGTTTCTTCATCTGTCATATGGGGATGAATAACAAATACAGCTTCTATACCTCGGAGCATTGTTGCAAAGATAAGATGAGTACAGTAAATCCTCACTTAATGTCGTCAAAAGGGTTTTGGAAACTGAGATTTTAAGCAAAATGATGTATAATGAAACCAATTTTCCCATAGGCTAATTAATATAAAGAGGGGTTAAGTTCCTATAGCATATTGCTGGTCACAAAAATATCACC
This sequence comes from Avahi laniger, assembly GCA_963575035.1. Classification (NCBI taxonomy): domain Eukaryota; kingdom Metazoa; phylum Chordata; class Mammalia; order Primates; family Indriidae; genus Avahi; species Avahi laniger. Next base: position 31,293 of record CAUYSK010056543.1, read on the forward strand.
AAACTTCTAAATAAAGACCAAAACATCTCTAATATTAAACATTGAAATAAATGTGAGCTATACATACATTTCAGAAAGATTAATAAAAACAAGTAAGGTAGTTATTTACCCAATTATTCCAGTCCAGGGTCGCGAGTGGCCAGAGCCTATCCTGGTAGCTCAGGGTGTAAGGTGGGAACTGACCTTAGACAGTTAGACAGGATGCCACAGTTAGAAGGATGCCACCTCATCTCAGGGCACACTCACACACACACTCAAACTTGCCCACACTGGGACCGTGTAGACACACCAATTCATCTAACAGTCACAGCTTTGGAATGTGGGAGGAAACAGGGATATCCCAGGAAAACCCATGTGGACGTGGGCAGAACATGCGAATTCCACATAGACCATGGCCCTGGCTGGGAAGTGGTTTTGTTTCCCCCTCATCGACGTTATAATGAAATGACGTTATTCTAAGACCCACTGTATGATACATATGAAATGTTTAGAATAGTGACTCGCACAAAATAAATATCTATTTTTAGCTATTTTAAATATACTACTGAGAAAAAATTATCCCTATTATTGGATGTTCTCTGTATCAAAAGCAACTTGGGAGGCTAAAAATTTAAATCAAACCAAATTTTGCATAGTATCAATCTCATTTTGCTGTTTGCTTATTTTTTGTCCCATGGTTTTATTGAAAAGTTAGTCCTAATCACCCTCTGAATTTAGAAGTATCTGTTGGAATCGTTTAAGATGTTTGTTTCTGAAAGACTGAAGAAATTAAATCAAGATATTTTCAGAGGAATGACTGACAGCTTGTAGGTAGATTGGAGAAAGTGCTCCCACTGTAACAGAGAGGAAAATGGTAGTGTAAGAGTGAGCATTTCTTTAAAGTGGAAATTTGCACCTTTAGAATAATTTCATGCATAATATTATTGTGAAAATATTCACATTTCTAGAGGAAATCTTCATTGACATAAATTATATTACTTTCTGAAATCGCACCAGCGTAGAGCCTATTTTTCCTAGGATCTACATGTTCTCAATGCTGTTTTTCCAGTTTTCTGGAATCTCCACATTTGTTTCTATCCAGTCTCATATATAAGAGCATGTAAATGATTTCATGTCTTGCTTTTTTTTTTCTTTTAATTTACCTCTCAAGTGGATAGTAAGACAGTCATCAACAAAGGTTGCGTTTAGAGGTCATATTCTGTTTTTCCATTAAATTATTTGATCATTTCAGAGAAATTTTCTTCCCATTTCTGATTTATCTTCAACTGGCAATACCCCTGATTCCAGGTTTTTTATTTAGCTTTCGTTCTTGGTGATATGGAAACGTACGTTTAAATGAACTGTCTTTTTTAAAAAATATTTTATAAAGTGAAGGATCTTTTTGTAATGCAAATAATGTTTTGTTCGGGATTTTCTTGAGAAAATCTGCCATGTTCTGTAGGCCTTTGCCTCCCTGCTGGATGTGCCTTCATTTGTTTTTATTGTGGGTAAAAGGCATGTACAAATACAGTTTCTGACAATTTATCTATCTGGTTTCTCCAATTAGATATCATTAGGATTAAGAAAATTAGCTACTTTTCCCATCGTGTTTTTTTTTTTTTTAGTATGTATGTCCTTATATTTCTTTTTTTTTTTTTATTTCAGCATAATATGGGGGTACAGATGTTTAGGTTACGTGTGTTGCCCTTGCCCCCCTCCCTCCCTCAGGCCAAGTTTCAAATATGTCCATCCTATTGCGTGGTGCACATTGCACTCTTTGTGTACGCATATACCCGTCCCCTCCTCCCTCCTCCCCCCTGCCCAACATCCAATAGATGTTATTCTTATATACGCACTTATGTGTTGATCAGTTAATACCAATTTGATGGTGAGTACATGTGGTGCTTGTTTTTCCATTCTTGGGATACCTCGCTTAGTAGAATGTGTTCTAGCCCTTTCCAGGAGTATATAAAAGGTGCTATATCATCATTGTTTCTTAAAGCTGAATAGTACTCCATGGTATACATATACCACAGTTTATTAATCCACTCATGCACTGATGGACACTTGGGTTGTTTCCACATCTTTGCAATTGTGAATTGCGCTGCTATGAACATTCAAGTGCAGGTGTCTTTCTCATAGAGCGACTTTTGTTCTTTTGGGTAGATGCCCAGTAACGGGATTGCTGGGTCAAATGGTAGTTCTACTTTAATCAAATTAAAAAGCTTCTGCACAGCCAAAGAAACTGTCACGAGAGCAAACAGGCAACCCACAGAATGGGAGAAAATTTTCGCATGCTACAAATCCGACAGAGGG
>CAUYSK010056544.1:0-25002 GCA_963575035.1 Avahi laniger
GGGAGGACAGCAGAGGGCAGCGAAGCGGGCTTTCCAAAGGTGGGGCCCGCATTAAGGGTGCTGAAGGGTGGGTGAATGTATTGATTGACTGATTGATTGAGACGGACGGAGTCTCACTACGTTGCCCAGGCTGGAGTGCAGTGGTTCTTCACAGGCACCATCGTAGCACACCACAGCCTCGACCCTCTGGGCTCCGGCAGGCCTTTCTGCCTCAGCCTCCCATGTAGCGGAGACTCCAGCAGGCGTGATGCTGCGTGATGGGTGAAGAGGCAGCGGAAGGGGCACAGGGCATTCTAGGCTCGGGCGACGCCGTCACGATGGCGCGGCGAAAGGAAGAGCGCGCAGGGCCCGGAAGTGCTCGGCGCCCAGACGGCGCAGCTGGCGACCTGAGCCCGCGCTTCCTGCGGGCGCCTGGGCTCCCCGCCGTGTTTACCGGCAGCTCCCGGCTGGGGCCGCCCTCACGAAATGAGTTCGTTTAGTTTGTATTTAATGCTATGTGCTCGGGTTCAGTGAAATGTTCCCCTCTCTGGAAGGCATGCAAAGACTTTCGAACCTAGAAGGAACCTGAAGAAATTATGCAGCCGCGGACAAGGTGGGTGTCTCGGGGAAGGGGCCCTCGGGGGCATCTGGCCGCCGTAGGGGCACTGGGAATGGCTCGGACGCAGCAGGGAAGGGACGCAGCGACCACCGAGCACCGGCTTTGTATCAGGCGCCAGGAGTGATGCTCCGCACGGGCTGCCTGACGTCACTCTCACAACAGGCTAATAGAAGTCGGTGTCATTAAACCCTCTTTGCAAATGAGCAAGTAGAGGCTTGGAGTGTGTTAGAGCCACTTGCTCCGAATCCCTGTGAGAAACTTGTCTTGGTTCTCCTGACTCGAGCAGACACTAAGTTAGCTCACAAACCACTGGGCATTCCAGAAGGAACATCCGTGCTGGGGAGGCAGCACAGCCGGATGAGCCGAAAGACGGGACAAGGAGTGGTGTCAACATTTAGAACAGGCAGGTGGGGCGGTTGTGGATTTTATCAGCTGTATTCTGATAAAATATAAAATGAACATATTTATATTATATATGTTATATATAAAATACGATATAAAATACAGCAAGTGCAAGGGCCCCAAGGCGAACGTGTGCCGGTGAGTTTGAGAACCACCATGGAGCCCCTGCAGCTGGGGCGGAGTGAAAAGTGGCAAAGTAGGAAGAGAAGAGACGAGGGAACAAGGGCTAGACCAGGGCAGGCCTCGAAGGGCCTGGTGAGGACGTTGGCTTCCCCTCCAAGCAGGACTGGAAGTCTCCCAAAGCTTCGAGCAGAGACTGACGTCTGACCTTCACGTTGACAGTGTCGACGTGGTTACTGTGCCGAGAATCGGTGGCGGGAGGGGAGGGCGCGGGGCAGAGTGGGGAGGCGCCCGGGAAGCTAGGACAATAATCCGGGAGACAGGCGACGGCCGGGCAGGCGGGAACAGTGGAGGGGTGAGACGTGGTCAGCTCCCATTGTGTTTGGAGAGCTGAGCCAACAGGCTCTGCTGACAGATTGGATGTGGGTGTGAGAGAGAGAAGTCAAGGATGACTTCGAGGTTTTGGCCTGGGGAGCTGGAAATGCCCTTAGCCGAGGGGAAATAAGAGATGGGCAGGCTGGGGGAGGACAATCAGGACCTCAGTGTTTACTGCGTTAGGCTTGCGGCAGAAATGTAGGAGGAACAGGCAGACGGGACAGTCCACAGAGGCTGAGGGCAGGAGGAATGTGCGGGATACCACAGAAAGGTCAGCGGAGATGTGCACGCAAAGAAGGTCCTTGGATTTGGCAAATAAAATGGTCACGAGATCACAGAAGCGGCACAGGATGTGCTTTGTGACTGTCCCCCAGTCCCACTCTCCCCTGAACTGCGTCCGGGCTCTCCTGGCAGTGTCCACTCCCCTCCCCAGCTCCTCTCAGACCAGGGCCCGCCTGAGCCCATCTGCTGCTCCAGGACTGGCTTCAAAGCCTGTGCAATTTAATGGTCACTCCAGGGATCCCTTGGAAACTGGTGGGAGGGTGCCCTGTCCCCCTTATGGTATTTTTATGTTCATTTTTATGGGGCATTTATTTTTCCTGCTAAAAATATCTCATGCCTTTCTGAGGGGAGGGGAGCGGGGAAGTGGAACGGAAAAATTATTTCAGCATCTCGCTTACAGATCTGCTCAGTGGAGCCGGAATCCTTACCTACCGTGGGTTTGAGCACTGGTTTTCCATGCTCGTTTCTGGATGTCCTCCCAAACATACTCCAGCCCAGGCCCTTCCTGTTTTAATAAAGGAAAGCAGCGAGGTCCCACCCACTCATCCTAGAAACTCCCTCCGGATGGCCTGGCAAGTTTCCATTCCAGTGGATGGCATGATACTGAGTTCACGGAGCACAGAAAGTCCGAACATCTGTTTCTATGGGTCGCCATGATGTCATTTGAAACACCCCCAGCCCCACACACAGACAGCCCAGATTTTACATTTGGAGCAAAAAATAAAAAGCTCAGAAGGGGAATTCCTACCCGGGGTAACGTTCCGGATGTGGCGGGCACCCAAATCTGGCTTCTGGGAAGAGACTGACTGAGCTAGATAGACACAAGAGGGGTGCTCTCTCCTCGCTGCTTCCCTAAGCTCTGTCTTTTGAAAACAGAGAAGAAAAATAAGCCGAGCAAAGTCACTGCTGTGTGGCTGGGGCTCAGGATTAGGATTTCCGCGGGTCCCAGAGCAGTTGAGTCATTGCCATCACACAGACTCGAGGGCGACTTCTGGGTGGTCAAATTCATATGTCACAGAATATTTGAACAACCGTCTAAAGAAAACTTCACTGTGTTCCAGCCTGAGGTAGGGTTACAGCTTGCTTCTGAAAGGCAAAAAGAAGTCCATGATGTCCCACATGCAGGAGCTGGGGGTAGAGACTGGAGCGAGGAGCGAAGAGGCAGCGGCTTAAAGGTGCCCTTGAGTGGCTCAGGAGGACTGGCTCCTGTGTGAGCTTCTCTGTGCGAGGCCTCCGGGAAAGTGCCCTGAAGCACTTCTCCAGCATGGGGGGGTGACCTCCTCCAGGTGTGGGAACCAGGGGCTGGGGAGGCCAGGCTGGGCAACTCTGGCTTGGGGAAGGGCAAGAAAATGATTGTTTGTGAATGATATTTAGTGCCCCAAGTCAGGTGGGGCATTTAAAGCCCAGCTCAGTGAAGGCCACGGTGCAAGGTGGTCGTATAGGTGGGGGTGGGCGTCAGGGGCCGGGCAATGGGGGACGTTCCATTTTGCCAACTCAGAGCACTAGAATCCTGATGGCGGTAGCACGTGGGGTCCTCTTGTTAGAAAAAATACATCCGCGTCAATATTTGCAGGAATGCTCTATCTTAGGACTTTAAGAAGATAGCAAAGGATTTGTTAATACTTGAACCTGTACTTGTGAATGAGAACTCTGTAGTGTTACTATATGGATAACACAAGTTTACCTGCATACTCCTGTGCAGAAAAGCATTACTATAGCCGCCTGAGACTGCTGTCCTGAGAAGGGCCTGCTTGCAAAGCTGGCCCTTGGCTGGCATGTGGGAACTTGGTCAGTAAACAGTTGCCTACACTGATATAAAACTTTCCACCAATGATAAGGGCGACTCGCTGCACCTACACTGTTTGTACAAATGATGTGGCTTATGCTGAACACCTGCCTGCCTCTGACAGTGGGATTTTGGTCCATGCTAGGCCGAGGGTGCCTATGTGACCAGCCCCCAATAAAACCCTGGGCACTGAGTCTCTGATGAGCTGCCCTGATACATAATACTGCCCATGTGTAGTTAGAACCTGTTCTCGAGGAATGAAGCTTGTCCCGTGTGACTCTACTGGGAGAGGACTCCAGGGAGCTTGCACCTGGCTTCCTCTATGTTATTCCTCTTGCTGGTTTTGCTTTGTGGCTTAGCTGTGGGTACGACCATATGTGGAATCCTATGAGTCCTCCTAGCAAATCACTCAACCTGGGGGTGGTCCTGGGGACCCCTGGCACAATTAAATCACCCACGCTATGGGGCCATGATCTAAAATTAATGACCGGATTCCACTTTACTAAAAAACATCTTTAAGCAGGTTGGGTTAAAGGTGGGTGTTGATTGCAGTCTGGATAGTTCTGTCGACCCTGTACTCGGTGTTGCTGTCTCACGCCCCAGCTCATGAAGTAGTTGCTTCCCTGTATCACGGCCCCCACTCCCGGTGTGCACCATACTCTGTCTCAACTTACCTGTCATGGAAGCAGAGGCAGGTCAGCCACAAGGGAGGAGTGTTCACATCTGTCAGTGGGGGATGCTGGGAACGCCACAGGTGTTTGCATCTTGCCTCTGAAGCCAGCAGGAGGGTGACTGTGACCAGCTGGCCTAATGGTGCAGTTCAGGATGGACTCTCTCAGCAGGGCAGGGTCGGGCTCTTCCCAAGTGTGCCTTTCTGCCTGAGCTCTGTCTAGATTCCAAGCTGACTACTTCTACTTGATTTCCACACTTTCTTTCCTTAGATACGCTAATGCCATCGATACACTAACGCCCAGTCTTGCCCTGGCCCGTGGGCCTCCAGCTTCTGCAAGGTCTGCAACCGAGTGTGGATTTGGCTCTCAACAAGCAACCTGATGCAAGTTTTGGGGGCACCCTTCACTCGTGGTCCCTTCCCCCACTACAATTATCACCTTGTACACAGAATTGTCTTGAAGCATGGTGTCCTTTCTGGACCATCCCATAGAAAAAAGCGAGTTTTTAGCTTGCATGTGCTGTCCAGGGTCTTAGAAAGCAATTTGCCATGTCCCCGATTCTGGGTTCCCAGACAGCCACTGAGATGTGGAGGCTTCCTGGCAGGATGAGTCTATTTCTGCCCCTCACCCCCTTCTGCAGACATAGCCGACACCAGTGGGGAGATGAGGAGGAGCCAAAGGAGTCGTGCTAAGAGGAAGACACTCTGGAAGTCTGGGAGATTTGATTATCTTATGGACCTTTGAGGACTTGAGGGCCGGTTTTCTAAATTTCCTCCTCTAACTACCTGGGTCTGTAGCCCTCATTAGCTCATCCGCGGAAGAAAACAATTCATGGATCTGACAGCCCCAACAGAGGGCCAAAGAGATGTGGGACTCCTGCGTGTGGAGGTGAGGGACGGAGGGAGCCGGAGTACCTAGGTGACCACAGGGCCCGGGGGAGTGGTGAGAGTGGGAAGGAGAGCGTGTCCGCGGAGGAGGCAGCTCCTGCAGGGCCAGGAAAGAGGTGAGCATGTGAAACTCCGAGGGCTTTTCAGAGCAAAGTCTCATCACCCCACTGGGCAGTGGAATGGGATCAAGGGGCCACTCATGGCAGTTGGCCCAGTGTGGACTTCATGAGTTGTTATAGGTCAGGTCCTGGGGTCCAAAGTGAGAAACGATTCAACATGTTTCTGCCTCTGTGTGATTGGTAGGCTGAGAGTAAGTCTCTTGGGCAATGTACTGACCATCCTTCCAGGATTACAAGACTATAGGAAAATAGGAAAATCCCACAGTTATCCCACCATTACCACTGCAAAAGGTGCTGGATCACCAGGGGAATTATACTAGAACTTCAGACTTCCAGTAAGGAAACTTTTCCTCATTGTTAACTCCAAAACTCTTTTTGTCAGTAGTATTTGGGGTCGACACTCCAGGTTCAGTAAGAATCCTACAAAGGAAATGATGTGAAGAGGGTCTCCCTTTATATCTAGGGGGTCTGCTCTCCCTCTCTACCAATTGTGAGCAGTGGCCCTGTGACGTCTGTGCTGACACACATTGGCTGAGTGTCTGGCATGGTCGGGGGATGTCATAGAGAATTGACTAAGACACGGCCTGTTCTTTTAGAGAACTGACAGCCTAACACAGCTAAGATCGGTACGTGGGGCTAAGAAGATACTTGTCACTGAACAGATGCCAGGTCAGTGGACCCGTCCTGGCTCTCTGTGGTGGAGAGTCTCATTAGGACATGTTTCCCGTCAGACAGATTTGCTTAGAAGACCTCCTGTATTGGCTGCAGAGGGTGCATTCACTCCCTGGAATAATGGTTTTCTGCACCACCTGTAAATATTTTTTAAGGAGATCTTCAACAAATGATTTTAGCTTTTCATAATTCCAGTCAACCCAACATTTACTGAAGGCCTCCACGGATGGAGAAACACGTGGTCTCTGACGTCACATCCCTGCTTTACTCTCCTGCGATTGGCTGTGGATCCCAAATCATCGCATGGCAGACAGCACAAAACCTCCAGCCCCAGTCGAGCCATTTCACGGGTGTTTAAGTTGAATTTTTGGAAATTTTCTAGAGAAAAGCCATTTCCCTAAGCACCCAGGAATGTGTCACACAGCTGTACTTCTCCCTGCTGCAGGGGATGGCCGGCCACTGCCTCTGTCCCAGGCATTGCCACGTGTACACAGGGTGCACCCTCTTTCCTATTCAAGAACTTGAAATCTTTCTCTTGTATCATTGAGTTTCTCATTTCTAGTGCTTCATCCCATTGGCATTCCAACAGGTGGTAACATCCCGTATTATATTTAAAAATTAATTTAAAGATAAGTATCCCCTCAACCTCCAACTCCTCCTTCATCTATTACTTTATTTTGCTCTCTTTATAACACAACTCTTCGAAGCAGCTGTTGCCACCATCCCCACTTCCCCTCTTCCCATTCTTCCTTTGACCACGTCCATCAGACTTTCGTCTCCATAGTAACACTGGAACCACCACGCTCAGGGTCACCCGCGACTCCCACCTTGCTCAATCCACTGGTCATTCCTATCTTCATCTCCAACAGCCTCAGAACCCTTTTCCTGCTTCCTCTCTCCAGGGCCTTGCCCCTTCTATGCTCTCCACCGCTGCCCAAGTGCAATTTTAACAATGCAAATCAAATCATATCAACCCTGCTCTACACTTCGAATGGAATCCAGATTCCACCGCTCACGCTGCCCTTCTCTCCCTTGCCCTCCTTGCTCTCCCAACAGTGGCCTTCTTACTTTTTCTCAACCCACTAACTTTATTCCCACCCCATGGCTTTCATATTTCCTGTACCCACCACTGTCCCCAGCATCTTTGCATACTAACTGCTCTGCATTACTTAGATCTCTGCTCAAGCACTTACTATTACCTGAAATTATAACGGTTATCAATTTACTTACTTGCTTATGGTCTGTCTCTAAGACAACAGAAGCTAAATTCCATGGCGATTTAGATAGACTCAGTCTCCTTCAACCCATCTATCACTGGTGCTTGAAATAGGGCCTGCCGCATGGAAGAGACTCCATAAATATCTGTTGATTGAGTGTGAAATAAAAATAGCTAGAATTTGTTGAGTATTTGCCAGGTGCCAGACACTGTGAAAAGGGCATCGTCTCATTCAATTCTCACAGCAACCCTCTGGGGAGTTTACTATTATTTTATCCAGTTTTACAGATGAGGAAAATGTAAAACTTCAGCATAAAAAGATGAAGGAACTTGCCTAAGTTTACACAGTTAACAAGGGATGGAACTGGACCTTGAGCCCAGTTTGGTCCTCACTCTACACTCCTGCTCCTAAACACTAGATGTGCTGCCTCCAGGGACAGCAGCCTCCCAGTGACAGTCACAAAGGCATCAATGTAAGATCTCTGCTTATGGATTCTGCACGTGGCTGCCATAAATGCACCTTTCGTTGTCTCACTGTCCTGAGAAAAGCCGTCATGGCTTAAGCAAGAGCTGCGAGGGTACTCTCAGCCTCCAGTTCTCCCACCCTGCACCCTCTAAGCGGGCACCTACTGCGGGGGCCGCCCCGGGCCAGGAGTGTGAGTGGAGTGAAAGAGAAGCTTCTAGCCCGGAAGCCCGCCTTTCTAATCTTCCAGGCCTAGGCTTTGATGTAGGGCGAACTCCGCGTGTTTTCCCGATGCATTAAATTCCAGCTTCACTTCCCTCTGTGGCCTTCTCCCTCTCCTTTCCTGGAAGGAGGGGTGGGACTCTCTTTAGGAGACATTCTTGGTCCCCAACCACTGCCCCTGGGCCCGCCCTGGCGGTCTTCTGCAGACAGTTCTCCGGGCCAGCGGTGCCAGTAAGTTAACACTATAGGAGTGATCCCTTGCCTACCAGTGGTGGATAAAGACCCCTGCCCCACCCTTCTCAGCAGGACAACTCCAAGGTGTGTTCCACAGTTCTCCAGAGAGTCCCCAGGGGGACAGAGTCCAACTGCCCACAGTGGGAACCCTCACAATAACACCTTCGATCGACTCTCCTCCCTCCTGGCCTTGCCTCTCCCTGCCTCACTTGCCTCCTGCACTCACCTCCCAGATAGGTGACACTTACTGAATCCTTGTCTCAGGCTCTGCCTTTGGGGAAACCAACCCAAGACGGACTCCTTCTCTTGAATCTGCACCACCTGCTGGACCCAGCAAACTCCAGGAGTCTCAGCCTCAGAACCAACCCGTCTCCTTCCAAACACAGGTTAAATTACAATCCAGTGAGCTGGAAGGCACATGATTCCATGCTATGCCCTTAATCACTCTGCAGTAGACACTTTTAGGTAGGGTCAGCTCACTTTACACGTGTGGAAACTGAGGCTCAGAGAGGTGAATTCAGTACCTGTCTACAAAGAGTCCAGGTCTGCTGGACTAAATAAGCTTTGCTCTATAATGCACCTAGCACTTCAACCCACCCACCTAATTTCTTTTTCCTCTTTTGACTTTTATTATTTCAATAAATGGTCTTAAAATCAATTTGTCCGTGGAGTTTGGCCCATAGTTCATAATGAAAAAGATCGATGCAGCTCGAGCCGTCCTTCTCCTAGGCGCGCCCGTGCACGTGGTTCAGGAATTTCCCACTGGGGTCGTCCCTCTGCCCTTTACAGGCACAGGTTGTGAACCAGCCTGGCCGTGACTGGACAAGCTGTCCATCTCCAGGGGCGACATGTCTGCCTCTGCTGTACCTGCCCCCTGTATGCCCCAGATGCTGCGACACCCAGACAGCCACACTTCTTAGGCTCCCCAAGAAGGTAGGAGCCCCAGTTCTCCTAAGGGCTAAGGTCGGAGCAAAACAGCTTCAAGTGGGAGCACTGGGGCTAAGCTCCGGATCCGGCACAGAGCACACTCCCCTGCAGGTGTGGCCTTGCTGTGGCCTGCAGCCCAGAAGGTTGGTCTCTCCAGTGCCGCACTCTGGAAATGTGTCCGCTTCTGACTGTGGCTTCCTCGGGCGGTGGAGTGTGCGCTCTGCCCGTTCATGCTGTGTTTCCCCATGACGCCTTCCTTTGCTATTCAACAATAAGGCCCATCTGCCATGGCAACCCCTACAGCCAATGGCACCATGCAGCGTGTTCCTTCTCAGCTGCACAATGTTTCCTTAAAGAAACACACACCTGGAAATGGAATTTCTAGAACGATTCTTGGATGCTTTCCAGAGGAACCCTGGCAACATGTGCAAATATCCTTTTATTTTTAAACATGAGAACAAATATTTCCTATCTTTCTTTAGTGTTGGCGTTGGGTACCATAAATACTCAGGTGACACTTTTCTGGGTGGCAGGGGTGGGTGATGGGAATGACACTAAATTAATACTTGTCAGTTTGTGTCATTTCCACCAGCACTGAGAGGGTGATTATTTTAGTCTCCAAGTGGAAATTATGGACTCAGGAAAACAAGAGATGAAAATTCTGGAGTTATCTTCGGAGGGGAGGAATTTTCAGCTACTGGAACGGGTAAAATCTCCATGGAAGAGAAAAAAGAAAGAGGCCAAGAGCAACAGGTGGGAGGAGACGGGGCCTTAGGTAGGTTGATCAGATGATGTTTTGCCCCGACTGGAACAACTCTGAGAGTGAAATTGGGTCACGATTAATGGTGACACTGGGGCTTCAGATGTCACCCAGGATTATCTTGTGTACACAGGGACATATAGTCACCCTCACACTAGGGTCAGTTTATTGAGGGGGCTGGTGATGATTGCCTGAATTTTGCCACAGCCCTGACACTTGTCGCAGGACAGCGGGAAGTGGTGAGGAGGCAGTCACTCGTACAGCCCAGCACAGGAGACCTTCTGGTAGGGTCTTCACTGGGGAGCCATTGTCACCTGCTGCAACTCATCTTCCCTTGGCTGGCAATGGCCTCCCTCCCTTCTCCCATCTGCCTCCTTCGTTGCGGGGGTACGTAGGGAGGACAGGACACAGATGTACATGTGCTTTGAAATGTCTTGGGGGGAACTATAACTTTTGGAAGTTTGATAGAATTGTCAAAAGAATATAATCAGCTACATAAATTGTTTAACCAAAGTTACAGTTCTATGATAGAAATAAAAATTTTCTTTGATATTAAAACTAACCATTACCATATCCATATAATCCCCTAATTTAATGACAATGTAACTTTTTCCCTACTTGGCTGCCACCCCTGTTCTATGCCTTACTGCCTCGTTTGGGATCTTCATCCATATTTAAAAACAAATCAACAAAAAATCATCTCTTGACCCTGAGTCTCCCTCTCGACCTGCATCTGGAAGAGTACAGATGCAATAACCTCCATTCTCTCCCCCACCCCTTCACTCTCCAAGCCTGTGTAACTGCCCTCTCCCCTCCCAAATTTTTGTGTTTCCGACCAGACCCAAGAGTTCTAGCTGTTTGAGTCTGAGTCAGTGCGGTTCAGGGCGGGCTCAGCTGAGCCAAGGATGTCATTCTGAAGGTCAGATTTCTAAGAAAAACCAACTGGTTCTCTAAGAAGCAAACTGATTCCAAGTTGGTTAAAACCAGTTTAAATTGGTTCTAAACTGGTCAAATCCAACCTTCCTGGATCGAAGTGGCTAAAGCCAGGTCAAACAGGATGAAACAGTTCCAAATGGAGACCAACGAGACTCAGAGCAGTTCATGCTGACTGAGACCAGGTCAGCCTGCATCTAACTTGTCCTTACTGGATCGGACCAGCAGGAATTGAAGTACAGCAGTACAGAAACTGGATCCAGCCAAGTGATACTGCGTTATACTGGGGGAAAACAGTGTAAAATCAGTAGTAGGGCAAACAGATTCTAACAAAATTAAACGAGTTTAAAGTCATATTTGTCAAAGTAGTTCAAACTGGATCAAATCGGCTCCAATTTCAATAGCTTTTCCCTTGCTGATTGAAACCAGCTTTGACCAGTTTAAACCAGATCAATCTGGCAGCATTACCAGATGGCTTCGAAAATATTTTGTGAACTATCGAGGAAAAAAAGAGATAAACAGTTTATAGATGTTGTTATACATTATATCATATAATTTATTTTGTTTTTGTACATCACTGAAAGCTATATATTTTTTAAAATCCAGAGCAAGCTCTTTCTTGACTCAGCACACAGTCCGTAATGTTCGCTGGTCTATAGATCATTCTCAGCACTAAAATTCTTCATTATGTTGTTGCCGTCTCAAGTTTTAATTAAACTGGGGCAGGTTGTCTGTCAAAAAACATTTCCCCCCCAATTATCTAGAGATGAGCTTCCCTCCGTAGAAGTGAACTTCATATCCAGGTGCAGACCTTCTCACAATATTTGGGGGAACCTCTTTTTTTCATGGGGACAACACCCTTGAATTACTTCATAGGAGCTAGACCCACAGTAGGACACATTTCAAAGAGAAATGATTTCTCCGGATCTGTGAGGTTACTGTGTCCCAAGGCAGTGCTGCTCTTACGGCAAATATGTTGACTACATGAACCACTGAACGGTCCTTCCATAATCTGAATAAAACTTTCTAATAAAAATTCGTTCACTTTTTTTATTCAAAAAATTTGATTCCTGGCTGACGCACAGTGCAAAAATGAGTTCGGCGTTACATTGACTGCGTAGGAACCACTGGAACTGATATGTAATCAATACTTATTTATGCAAATGGCAAACCAGTACAGAAGTAGATGGAAAATATGTAGAGGCTGAATGAGAATACAAGTTAAGTTATAATGCAATTAATAATAAAAACTGAAATGGAAAGGTAATTTATATGAACCACATTTTTAAGAAAAATATATTTCCCAGACAGAAAAAAAATATTGGATTTTGTGTTTCAATACCAGCTACCTACAACCCAGGTCCGGTCAGATCAAACTTGCTTAATCAGTTCTATGCAAATAAACGTTGTTCTCAATTGTTTAAACTGTTGCAATAGGATTAAAATGAGAACCGCCTTTTCATTTCAAAGCTGGCGCTTACCCTGGTCCCACAGTGACCTTCAGGAGAGCCAGCTCTGAGCTTGATTGTTAAGTAAGAAAATGCCTGTCCCCTACCCCACCTCGGTGACCACCACCTCTCCATTTCTGTGGTCACAGGTCTTGTCTCCAGCAGAATGGGGAAGAGCTGTTTTGTGCATCAGAGGCCCCACACTTGAAAGAAATGGACGTTCTGCTGTTGGAGGAATGGCTATAAAGGCCCCTTAGATTCAGTTGGTTGGTGGTGTTAGTTCTGCATCTTTGTTGATCTTCTGTCTACTTATAGTGTCAGTTACTGAGAGGGGAGTTTTGAAATCTTCAACTCTAGCTGTGGGTTTGTCATTTCTCCAGCTATTTCTATCAGGTTTTTTTTTTTTTTTAATTCTGAAATTGTTGGTAGGTACACAACGCATTTAGGATTGCTATGTCATCTTGATGAATTGACTCTATTATTATACAACGTCTCCTCTTTATCCCCAGTAATTTTCCTTGTTCTAAAGGCTACATTAATAATAAAATAGTATTCCAAGTTTCTTTTGACTAGTGTTTACATGGTTTACCTTTTCCCCCATATTTTTATTTTTATCACATATATATCCTTATATTTCAGGTGGATTTCTTTTAAGAAGTATATAGTAGTGTCTTGGTTTTGTTGGTTTTTAAAAAATTTATTTTTTTAATCTCTGTCTTTTCATTGGTAGGTTTGGTAGACAGACTCTAACACGGTCCCTGTCCATGCTTATCTCTTGAATTCATGTTATCTCTTAATCTTCTCTCCTTAACTATGCCTGTGAATTGCTTGTAACCAATACAATATGGCAAAGGTGATGGAATGTCACTTCATTGATTATGTTGCCTAAGACTGTAACTTCCATCTTGCTATAGACTCTCTGAGTAGACTCACTCCCCTGCTGGCTTTGATGAAGCAAGTTGCCATGTAGGCAAGGACTGAGGGCAGCCTCCAGCCAATGGCCAGCTGAGAGCTGAGGCCCTCAGTCCAACAACCCAAAAGACACTGAATTGTCTCAACAACAATGTAAGCAAGCTTGGAACAGGATCCTTCCCCAGTGACCCCAGCCCTGGCCAACATCACGATAATAGCTTCATGAGAGACCCTGGTGCAGAGGCCTGAGCTAGGCTGTGCCTGGATTCCTCATTCACAGAAACTGTGAGATAACAAATGCACATTGTTTCGAGCTATTAGTGGTAATTTGTTACACAGCCACAGATAACTAATATAATGTGTTTATACCATTTAAATTGAATATAACAACTGATATGATTGCAATTGGAGCACTGTTTTATCATCTATTTTATGTTCTTTCAGTTTTTCATTTTCTCCTTCCTACCTTCTTCTGAAATATTTGAATATTTTCTGTATTCCAGAAATTACAGCATATATTCTTAACAGCCTACCTGAAATTGTATTTTACAATCTCAAGTGAAGGATAGAAACCTTATCACCTGTAGGTACCTTTGGCATCCACTCTTTATGGAGTCATCACAGTATTGCATCTGTATGCACTGAAAACTCCGACAATTTGCTTTCATATATTTTAAAGAAATTAAATTCTATTATATTTTCCCAGATATTTACCATTTCATTTGCTCTTCCTTCATTACTATTGTTATAAGTTTTCCTCTGATATAATTTCTCTTTAGTCTGAAGAATTCCCCTTAGCATTTATTATAGAACATTTATTACAGAGCAATGAATTCCCTTCCTTTCCCTTTATGTGAGAGTGTCTTCATTTCATCTTTATTCATGAAGGATATTTCCACCGGCTGTGGAGTTCTGGATTGACAGTTCTTTTCTTTCAGCATGTTAAAAATGTTATTCCACTTCCCTCCGGCTTCCATGGTTTCTGATGAGAAACGCATAGTCACTTGAATCATTGTCTCCCTATATGAAATGAATCATTTGTCTTTGTTGCTTTCAGGATTCTTTCTTTGTGTATAGCTTTTATTAGTTTGATTATAATGTGTGGATTTCTTTGATTTTATCCAGTTTAAGAATCATTGAGTTTTTTCAATCTGTATGTTCATATCTTTTGTGAAAATATGGTTTTTCCACCATTATTTCTTAAAATATTTTTTCCCATTCAACACCTTTTCTTGTCTCCTTCTAGAAGTCTAATGACACAAATGTTAAACTTTTGGTATTTTTTCCACAGGTCCCTGAGGCTCTGTTAGTTGTTTTGTTTTGGTCTCTTTCCTTTGTTGTTCAGATTAGATCATTTCTATTGATCTATCTTTATTTCCATTTAGGTCTAAAATTTCCATTTGTTTTGCCTCTGTATCTTCCTTTTTTCTTTTTTTCCTGCTAAGAATTTCTGTTTTTCACTTATCTCAAGAGTGCTAGCCCTTACTTCATGGAGCATGGTTACAATTATTCCTTCGAAAAATTTTTGGCTGATAATTCTAACATCTGTATCATCACAGGGTTGACATCCATTGCTTGTCTCTTGTCAGTGGAGATGTTCATGGTTCTTCATATGCTTAATAATTTTGCATTCTATCCTGGACATTTTGAATATAATGTTATGAGACTCTGGGTCTGGTTTAAATCCTAAGCAGCCAATCGACCAGGTCATATTCTTTTTGCAGTTTCCAATCCGCCTTTGAGGCTGTGGTTCCAATATCAGTTCTGTGTTCAAAGTGCAGTCCTGTGTGTGCCACCCAGCAGCAGTCCTGGGCCTGCATCGTGGTCTACCTTGTTGTTTCAGTTCTGAAAACACGCGGTGTGCTGTTCAGGGTCAGATCCACACATGTGCAGCCTAGAGGTGAGCCTGGGAGTTCAAACGTAAGTTTGTGGGATTTATGTCCTAATCTCCCTACACCCTGTGACCTCCCCAACACCTGCTGGCTCCTCAGGACCTTCCTTTCTAGTCCTCCAGCCAGCAAGCCTGGGCTTTAGTTTCCTCTGCTGCACATTTGCCGTGACAGTTTCTGTATTTGGAGGCAAGTGGCGGGACCACAGAGAGTGAAAAAAGGAAGAGAGATTGTTGCACGCTCTTGTGATCACTGTGCCTCTGGTCAGAGTCACCCTCCCTCAGAGTTTGAGGTGCCGGCCCAGCACTCCTGCCCCCGACTGCTGCCACAATAATGCCTGTGGGCAGAGGCTGGAAGGAAGGAAAAAATAAAGAAAACCCAGAGGATTTCCCTTTCTCTCTCTCTCTCTTTCTCTCTCTCCCTTTCTCTCTCTCTCCACCCCCTGCCCCCCAGGAGTTCCCTTTCTTGGTTTTCGTTAGAAACAAAGAGGACTTCTCTTAGAGCTCTTTCTGTCTGTCCCTGGTGTACACGTCTGGGTTTCTGGCTGCCCTTGAGTCCAGGCTGGGCGGTATCGGATGGGAAAAAGTGGCATACTCACTGCTAGTTCAGTGGAACTTTGGATTCTGGTCTCTTTCCCAAACCCACCTGCTGTGATTTATATGTCAGAGCCCTCAGAGAACTGCTCTGTCCATCCCGTCCGGGATTTGTGGTGGCATTTAGTATGTTTTTCCTCGTTCCATCTTCTCTGGAATCAGGCTCTCCTCTTACTTCTTAAGTCATTGATCATTTGCTGTGTGGAAAATAGTATCTTAGTTTATATACTTGGCATTTATCATCCCCCCCAAAAAGTTTCATTTTTTAAAAAAATTTTATTGACCAGAAATAGCTCTTTATTATAGCCTGAAAGAATTAGGCAGCCCATCTGGAGAAAGCACAGATTGTTTCTCTACACTCACACAACACTTGCAAAAGTAAATGTGTGAATTTTTCTCACACCAAGCAATTCTCCAACTCTGCCAACATCAGCTGAGTGTCCTACAATTGAATTCAACTCCAACACTGTCTACCTGGAGTTAGCACCAGATCCCATAGGTTAAAGGCTCAGTCCCCCAAGACTAATCCCATTTCAGATGCCAATCACAAGTCCAGGCCTCTGGTACTTTTGACCAACCAGGTATAAATTGGGGTTCCCACGACCTCTCCTCCTCGGGTTTGGTGATTTGCTGGGATGACTCACAGAACTCAGGGAAACACATTACTTACGTTTGTCGGTTCGTTATAAAGGATATGTATGGACAGCCATGTGAAGAGGTAAATAGGGTGAGGTCTAGAGAGGGGTCCCAAGTGCAGGAGCATCTGTCCCCGTGGAGTTAGGCACTTTCCTGAAGTCTTTATAGAGCTTAATTTCCAGCTTCACCTCCCCCAACCCCTCACTGGGGCTCAAAGTTCCCATCCTCTAATCACTAGGTCTTTCTGGTGACTAGCCCCATCCTGAGGCTACCGAGGGGCCCTACCCTAAGTTACCTCATTAGCATAAACCCAGGTAGAATTGAAAGGGTCTCCTTATAAATAACAAAGGACACCCCTATCACTCAGGAAATTCCTAGGGTTCTGGGTGCTCTGCGCCAGGAACCAGGGACAGAGACTAAAGATAACTTCTTATTATGCCACATCTCCTATTCTCTGAATCTACAATTAGAGGCAGGCCACCAAAGACAAATTCTTAAAGGACCCAAATTCACGCTAAGATTGAACCACAAACCCACCTGGCCTGCACAATGCTTTCAGTTGTTTTTCCGGTTTGCATCTTTCCCTTTCATATTAATGGAATAAAAAATGAGTGTTCCAAGAAGGCCATGAGAACGCTGAGACGTCGAGCATGAGCGATTGGGCAGATGATTACTCTTCACCGGATATGCAGTATGGAATGGGAAACAGGGCTTTGGGTCGCAGGCTGGGAAGTGATATGTTCTGTCCATACACGTCACACTTGGAGAGGCTGCCAAACTATCCAGGACGTGGGAGCCTGGGGCTGAGGGTCAGAGGTCACACTTGGGTGGCATAAAGAATGACTCTGAATGAAATTGCTGTAGAAGGTCTGAAGGAGGAAATGATTATGGGAGGACAGAGTGTGTAGCACAGCAAGAGAGGAAGGCCAGGGACTGTGTGCAGAGGCGAGCTTAACCCTCACATTGCCACGGACCTCCCTCTGTCCTGCAGGCCTCACTTCAAGACCCTTCCCACTACTGTGCTCTCACCATTCCTGACACTCTCCACCCCCCAGAACCTGCTGGACGTCCCCACACTCCCCCTTGCAGCACAGGGATTGGCCCTGTATCTGGAGCTTATTCCAAGCCAGAGTGGTATTTAGGTACTGTGGAGATCTGAGACCTGCGGGGGAGATTTTCCTGATTCTGGCCCCCGGTGGAGACAGATGGTCTGGGACAAAGTTGCAGCCTTCTGTGGCCTCCCTGGGCTATGCAGGAATTCACCCCTTAACTTGGGCCTCTCATGAGCACAGTGACCTCTGAATGGTGAAATAACAAAGCTTTTCGCACAATTTACCATTGCCCAGTTGTATTTACAAATGCTGCCATATTTTAGTGTAACAACCACTGTATCAGCCGTGACGTGCTAGGTTTGCTGCAGTAACAAACTCGAATCTCAGTGGTTTAACACAGCAAAAAGTGCTATGCTTCCCACAAGGGGTGGGGGTGCCTTGCTCATCAGTCTTCTGAGACGCAAGGCTGCCACGATCTCAGCGCCAGTGGCAAGGGAACCTGATGGTTTTTACACTGAGTCCTAAAGCATCTGCCAGCTTTTTTTTTTTTTGTCTTTAAAAAGAGAAGTCGTATTTCATTGGCCAAAGCAAATCACATGGCCACATCTAACTTCAAGGGGACAGGAAAGTGAAATCCTCTTTTGCCCCTGAGGTGGACGTGGTGAACCTCAGTGATGACACCCTCGAGAATCATTATCTCCACTTGAGAGCTGAAAAAACTCAAACTATTAAGTCACTTTTCCAAAGTCACACAGTTAGTAAGTTTGCAGAGCAAGAATCCAGGGACACATTTGGTTAAGTGTAAAACCCGTGTGTCTTCCACAGCTTGGACGTCTCCTCTTCACGAAACCGTCATACAGAAGACGGTTCTTATTAGCTTCAAGAGAACTTCGGATGCTGACAAGTAAAAAATTTGCCCCCCCCCCGATTAAATTAATCTTGCGACAATGTGTTTCTTTTATTTCTCCTTTTGAAACAACATGTTTCTTTTAAAAAAAAAAAAGAGAAAAAGAGAGAAAAGAAAAAAACCCCAGGCCTCTGGCCCACCCTTGACCCCACCATGGTGTCTGATGGCATGTCGGGGTGATTTGGTTTCTTTCCCACTGTGTGGTATTTTCCACTCATGGGACCCAGTCAGGAGAAGTTTGTATCTTAATCTACACGCTTGTTCTTGCTTGTATTTGTTCTCTGCTGATCCCATACCCTTCATTCGTCCTTGGAATGTTCCTGTGACAACAGCAGACTGGCAAGGTGGCTAGCCAGACAAAAGGGACTGACCGAGTGCACAGCCACTCTTGGACTTAGAATGCTAAGAGGGAACGTAGAGGACACGACAGTTTTCTCTCCCTGTTTGCCCCACTGCAGAGGAGTCAGCAGTGAGTGAGTGAGTGAGTGTTAGGGCTGCTCTGCAGAGGGGGAAACTGAGGCTCAGCAAGGTGAAGTGATTGCTCAAGGTCACATGGCCGGGACCCAGATTAAAACCAGCTGCTGTTATTTTTTCACGGACGGTAGCTTAGTTTTCCATCCATTCTGCTCTGCAGCCTTCCGTCTATCCTCCTCCTGCTAGGAGACCTGCCCTGGAAGCAACGCAGGTGACGCAGGGGTGGCTCTGTGCTGTCTGATGACTTCCACCTTCCCGTGGCACCCCCTGACAGAGGCAAGAGCAGGCGTGTCTGCACAATGGAGACCTAAGAGGTGAGGCTGCCGCCGCACAGCTCAGGCCCGCGAGGTGGGAGCCCTCCCGACACTGTAGCAGGCGTGCTTCTCGGGCCTCAGACTCCTCCTGAACAGACCTGAGATCCACGGGAGAAGCGTTCTGGAAAGGGGAGTGAGCAGTAGTAGGGATTTGGGTCCACATTGCTGGGCTGAGCCTTGGGACGAGCCCACGAGGGAGACCCGGCAATGTTTTTATTTTAACTTCAAAGAGGAAAAAGAATAACTTGATTAGATTAAATATGCTCCGAGTGGGGCCTAAAATCCTCAGCTTTAATGTGTATTTGAAATGCAAGACATTTTTAGAGGTTTTGATGGCACTTTCTGACAGCATGAGACCCTCAGTTTTCTCCACCCATGGACTCGCGAGGGGTGGGACAATGGGGGCGGGGGCAGCTGGAACAGCTCAGAGCCCACCAGGTTGGTTCTTGTTTCCAGCTAATCCCATATTCGCAGTGTCGATATCTGTCATTCATTTTTTTTCTGGGCCTCTGTTTATCTGAATAAGAGGAAATGCTCTCTTCCATCTCTAGAATTCCCTAATTTTAAATAGGGAAAGATGACTTTAGGCAGAAGTTGGCCATGGACACAGATCCTGTAGCTTTTGGACTGACATCTAATTTGAGAGGAACATCGGAGCCATTCCAAGGTCACCCACACAGGCATTCTCTCATCCTATCCACATCAGCAAACATCCACATCGACAAACACAGCACCTCCATCAAGGAGTCTCAATGACTCAAGACATGGCCATGAGGAGTTTTCTCTTGAAGCCATGACGGGGCACTATAGTTGCATGGTCATCCTCTACAGGGAAGGAAAGAAGCTATTTCAAATGCAGCTTGAATTTTTTTTAAAAAAGAAGTCACATACTTCTCTGCGTATGTCATCTTTTCCCAGATGGATCCAACACGAGCCACATGATTTTCCTGTTGTAGAGTTTCTGAGAGATTCATAGACCTGAGAGCAGAAAGGGGCTTCAAGAGATAGTGTGGGCCTTTCCCCCTTTATTCCAACAGGTATAATTATGTTCTTCTCATTTTATAGATGAGCCAACTGCAATTTGGAGGTTGGTGACATTTACAGAGGGTGATGCTGGTATAGTGGTTGGGGGACTGACTGCCTTCTTTTACTACGCCAGACTGTTTCTCACGAGCAAAAGTTTCCACCATCATGGAGACGGTGGTTAAACAGGAAACTTTAAAGGAAAACAAGAAATATAAGACCCATGAAAACCCTGGCAGCAAACATTAGGTGCTCTGTGTACTGAAGAGTGGCAAGAAGAAGGTGAATGAAGCAAGATACAGCCATGAGCTTGGAGATCATGTGACTTCGTGTTTGTAGTACCCGGTTTTATACACAAGCCATATCTGGCTAATGTTCACTGAATACTCCCTGTCTCTGAGGCTTTATAAAACTTAATTATTCAACAAGAAAGCCAGTTTGCTAAAGAGGGAAGATTGCCAATGAGGCCAAGGTGACAGCAATTTCAGGCGCAATGTAAGCTGATTAGCCTCAAACAGAGAAACTGCTTCCAGGCTGAGACCTCCGACCCCACCAGCTGTCTTGGAGATTTGCAGCACTGGGCACAAAAGGTACCAGGCAGCAGCGTGCA
Organism: Avahi laniger; assembly: GCA_963575035.1. Lineage (NCBI taxonomy): Eukaryota > Metazoa > Chordata > Mammalia > Primates > Indriidae > Avahi > Avahi laniger. The sequence goes on from CAUYSK010056544.1 coordinate 20,526, forward strand.
CGATGGGTGAAGGACAAGACCTTATTAGGAGAGTCTCCCAGGAAGCAGAGGAAGGCAAACACAGGGCATTCCTTTAGAATGATGGATTTGTTTTATTCTGCATTTATTTTTTTCATTACACAAGAATTGTGGAATGATGCTTTTGCATTACCTTTTTTCTTTTTAATAACAAAGGGGATTTTTTTTTTCTTTCTCCCTTTGGAAAAACACAGATCTGGTCATGTCAGCCCCAGCTTAAACCCTCGGAATGGCTCCGATATTCCTCTCAAGAGCCTTCCTCTTGCTCATTTGAAAATGACACAACTCAAAAAATGGCCATCAGCATCACTGACATTTAATGGATCTGCGCAGCACAGCTTTCTCAATTGTTCCAAAAAAATGACACACTTCTGTATCGGTCGATCAACAGCCACTATCCCAAGCTGCCCCCTACCTCTTCCACTCTGGGAACCCTGGGCCTCCCCAACGTCCAGCATCCAGCACAGAGGGGATCCAGGATCTTGCGCCGGCCTGTGGCCTGTGTCTGTTCTGATGGGACAGGCCTGTGCCTTTGTGGATGTCAAATGACAATCAACCATGTCTAGAAGGCTCTCCACAATCAGACCCCAGGCCCCCCCTCCCCCAACTCCCACAGCCTTCTCTCTCTCTCTCTCCCCTCCCCACTCGCACTGATTCTGAGCCCTGGCCACACAGCCCTTGTCTGCTCCTTGGAGAGTGCCCTGCCTCCCTCTGGGCCTTGGAAAGTGCACGTCCTTCTGTCTAGAACAGTCTCTCCCAGGCTTTTCTCCTTTGACTTTGGGTGACTTTTCTCATCCACCCTTCAGTCATTCATAGGTGGCTTCAGTAAGTACAGGTTGGGTGGGCGAGTGAGTGATCACTGACGTTTAAGAGCAGCAGGTACTTGCCAGTGGACTTACTCCATCGATGGCCATCATCTTCCTCTCGTCAGTCATCCCCAGAAGGAGAACGGGCACCTGCGACTCGGGGGCCACAGCGTCCGCGTTGCTGCTCCTGCACAGAAGTGGCTTCAGATTCAGGCAAAGCCTCTTTGCTGTATTATCACTTGCTAAAAGGAAAGTAGGAAATAATCTGAATATTTGGGATTCCAAAAGTCATATTGTACCAGGTAACAAGAACTTCCCTATCTCCTCTGATGGGCTGTGGGACGAGAAAGAGAATGAGAATGAGAGTGAAGCGAGAAAGGGAAAGAAGTTAGATAACCCGAGGTGTAGCCTGAAGAGTCCCTGATGCTTATTGGGAATCCTTGACACTCCGTCTAGAAACCATTCTGCTTGTGTCCTCAGAGCTTGTGGCTGCAGAGTACTCTCTGGCCTCGTCACGGGTTATAGGTCAAGCAGGGGGCGGCCCCTACAGGGGCACAGGAGCTCAGACTGAGGTCAGCATCCCAGAACCCTGGAGGAGGAGGAGGGAGAGGAAGGACTGGGTTAAAGAGCAAGCAGGGGGGCAAATTTAGAGACAGCTTAAAACCACAAGTTTACCAGCTCTCCAAGTGTTTTGTTTTGTTTACCATGCTTCCCTTATTTTCTTATTATTCTCTGGCATGAGCTTGCCTTGCCTTTGCAGTCTACATTAAGTTTACAACCAAGAAAATGAAAGGAACGATTTTACAAGCATTGCGATGGATCCTGGTACCTCCGCTGGAGCCTGAAATTAGGGGTTTGAAGGTAGGTCTATTTTCCTCCCACCTCCAAATACCGGCTGAGTCGGGAATAACACAGTGGTTTGCTTCCCTGCTGGGACACAACCCCCTGAGATGCCGTTAAGATGAAAACACCAGTGCTTGTCAAGGACTCAGAGCAGTGTTTTTTGAAGTGCAATTTTTGGAAATCTAGCCCCAAGAAATGTTCTGCTGGTAAAAGGATTCATGGTCAAATAAATTTGGAAAACACTGCATAGTCTCTTCTCTGTCGGGCACTCTCAGTGCTTATTAGTCAAGTGAGGAAGCTGTGTCACTCCTAAGGCCCCCCCCCCAAATGTCTGGCTGTCCCGCGTTGCCTTCTTGCAATCTGTTCACATTTTGCCTTATTCCGGTTCCACATGCTTTGAAGTTCCTGGAAGTTGCTCCCAGCAGTGTGCCATTCATTCCTCAGACACTTGGGAGCCTTGCCATGTGCAGACACCGTGCTCCAGGCTGGGGGACCGCAGGAGAAATAGCCGAATGCTCTGAGGATGTGGCTCCAGGCAGAAAGCCAATTAGTGAGGTGGGGCGGGAAAAGTCTTCTATAGGGTGACATATATATATATATATGTAAAATTCATCACTCCAACTGGGACAACAGAGTGAAGGGGGGCACTGTTAATAATAATTAACAATTTAACTGGGACAACAGGTGTAAACTAGAACTGTCCTACATACACAGAGCCGACACATGACAGAGGGGTTGTTTTTTCTTTGAGACAGAGTCTCACTGTGTTGCCCAGGCTAGAGTGCCATGGTGTCATCCTAGCTCCCAGCAACCTCAAACTCCTGGGCTCAAGCGATCCTCCTGCCTCAGCCTCCCAAGTAGCCAGGACTACAGGCATGCGCCACCATGCCCGGCTAATTTTTTCTATATATTTTTAGTTGTCCAATTAATTTCTTTGTATTTTAGTAGAGATGGGGTCTCGCTCTTGCTCAGGCTGGTCTTGAATTCCTGACCTTGAGCAATCCTTTTGCCTCGGCCTCCCAGACAATCTAAAGACTTGCAAAGTGTTTGAACCACTGATATTTGGTCTCTGTCCCCCGTTAGAACGAGGGACAGCAGAAGTGGGGCAGCAATTTGCGCACAACTGTGGGATCCACTGGACTGAGCCCACGCCACACCGCCCAGAAGCTGCGGCCTGAAAGACCCCGGAGGACTTTGGGGCTGTGGCCTGTAGCCCAGCTAGTCAAGCTGGGCCCCAGGGGAAAAAACTGGTTTGGGGTCTCTCCCAGCCCTGATCTAGAAATATCATCTCACTTCTCCCCACAGACTGCAAAAAGCAGGCACTTTGGCTGTTAATTCTTTCTGCTTTTTGGCCTTTCTCTCTTCGCAGGTGCAATAAACTCTGCCTGCCTGAAAGCTTTGGTACCACAGCGCTCCCTGGAGTGTGGTTGCCCCAAGGCTGCTTCCCATAGAAACCGCCCCCCCGCCCCCCCTAGCCGCCTTGGGGCTGTCTTGGTCAATGCCTGCCAGGGCCCCAGCCCTGTGGGATGGAAGGCTCTGTCATTCCTTCCCCTTCCCGACATCTGAGCAGATCCACTCTCGCTTTCTAGGGTGACAGGCGAGAAACCCTGATAGGAGGCAGACTCAGATTCAACTTCTGTTCTTCTCCCGGGTGCATTTTTATCTCATTTCAACCCAACAGTCCCGAGAAAACTCTAGTCCGTCTCCAACAGGTGCGATGAGCAAGATGCCGAGGCTCGGTAAGTCTCCCATCAGTAGCAATCCCTGTCCTATTGTCTCCTAACTGGACGTGGGTTTCCCTAGACGCTGCGATGATGTCACGCGGGAGGGGCCTGCCATACTCAGGCCACCCTGGCTAGGCACTAAGGCCTCTGCGCCACTGGTGCCTTGATTTGTGCTCTGCTGAGACCACGTTCTCACAGGTGCAAGAGGGATTGTGGGCGACAGAAGCAGTCAGGGACCTGAAAACTTCCCCTCTCCCTGACAAGCCCCCACCCACCCGCCCCGCTGCTCTATGGCTGTTATTGTGATTGAAGTTTGAATATTAAAGAATTTTTATATTAAAAATGCTTAGTAATGCTCATTTTGGCAGCTCATATACTAAAATTGGAACGATACAGAGAAGATTAGCATGGCCCCTAGTAAAATAAAATAAAATAAATGCTTAGTAAGTCTAAAAATAAAAAAGCACTTTAGCTAGGAAAAAAAAAAAAGGGGATGCAGCCGAGAGAGCGGCTTGGAAACGATACTCTGCAGGGATGAGCACCACCTTCCCGGAGTGGCATCCGCCCTGCGCCACAACCAGTGCTGCTGGGTGCAAGAACAGACGCCTCTGAGAGTCAAGGGGTGGAGGCAAATCACACTCCCAGTGGGCCGCTGGGAGAATTTAGGTCCCTCATCCCCACAGCTCTAGGCTCTTTTAGGTCTAGACATCCTCATTAAACCAGCTGCTACCCACTCACTTCAAGACCAGGTGACCAGGTGGGGCAAAGGCAATATATGTAACCATTCGTACCCCCTCAATATGCTGAAATAAAAAAAATTTATTAAAATCTCTATGGACAGAATAATTTATAATGTAACTTTAATTGCATCTTTTGATCAAATTATACAAACCTTCTTAATTTTTTTTGTATTTATTTTAACTTTTCTTCATTGCTTTAATCTTTCTCTATTCTCTGATCCCATAATACTTCACCAAGTTTAGTGGTTTCATTGTTTTGTTTAAATTTTTCAAAACTCAGCTCCCAAGTACACTGAATATTCTTTTCTCTTCTTCCTATATATTCTTCTTAGGTCCAACTCCATGA